>PVJA010011949.1:0-53317 GCA_004027025.1 Myocastor coypus
GACAATATGCAATATGTCAACTTTCAAAGAAAAGAAGGGGGAAAAGAAAAAAAAAAGTAATGTGGATTTAGAAAGGTTAATGTTTAATTGTTTGATCAATCTTATATACCTATATGTATTAATCTAAACTGATCTGATGATGAAAATATGTAATATAACCATTGTTAAATTTAAACAATAAAAAAATTGAAAAAGAAAACAACCAGAATGCAGGAAAAAAAAATAATTCAACATCTGCAAGACAAAGCAAAGATGAAAAATGTGAGACTAATAGGCATCAATGAAAAAGAATAAATCAATAAAAATTATATAACAATTAGACAGAGGTTATAACAGAAAACTTGCAAAATATGCGAAGGCAATCTGACAACAGTTATCTAAAGCATATAGAACTCCAAATCACATCAAGCAACTAAGAGAAACTAATGGATTTCAGTTCTGGTTGGGGAAGAAGTTCTTGTGGTGTGCGGGTCATAAGCCAAGAGTTCCTAATATATGCTCCCACCAGTCCTGGCTTCTAGGTGGAGAAGATATTCAGCACACAGAGACATATAATAGTCTATATCCCAGAAATCCTGCAGAAGAATAATATACTAAAAGCCACTAGAGAAAAGAAGCAGATCACATTTAAAGGAAAACCCATCAGAATAATGGCAGATTTCTCTTCACAAAAAAATGAAGCCAAGGAGAGCATGGAGCAGAGGGCTTCAAGTCCTTCATGAAAACAAATTCCAGGCCAGATTTCTATACCCCACAAAAATCTTCTTCAATATGAGGGAGAAGTGAAATATTTCTACGACAAAGAACGACGAAAGAATTTCATGATGTGAAAGCCAACCTTACAGAGACTACTAAAAAATACTTTAGCGAAGGATCAACATGAGCTGAACTCTATGAAAATGAGGCAATCCTCTCTAAATCATTCTTAGAGGCAAGTATTGTAATGATACCAAAAACATGGTATCAGAAAAATACAACTAAAAAAACAAACTACAGCCCACTCGTTCTCAAAAATATAGATGGAAAAATGCTCAATGAAATCCTTGTAAATAGAATACAGCCAATCATTAAGAACATTATACAGCACGACTGTGTAGCATTCATCCCAAGGATGTAAGGATGGTTCAATATATGCAAATCAATACATGTAATACATTATATCAATACAGCAAAATCCCCAAACAACACGACCCTCTCAATTGATGCAGAAAAGGATTTTGACAAGTCAAATGCTCATTCATGTTCAAAGTCCCACAAAATATTAGAATAGATGACCTCTACCTCAAATTAATTGAAGCCATCTGTGGTAATCCAGTGGCTATCGTTATTCTAAATGAGATCTCCAGATATGGTCCAAGGCAAGGAAGACCTCTATCACCACTCTTATTCAATCTAATTCTGGAAACATTAGCTAAGGCCATTGGACAAGAAGGAGAAATAAAATAATATAAATAGGTAAAGAGGTTAAATTATTATAATTTGCAGATGGCTGATAGTCTACTTGGAAGACCCAAAAAATCTAGCAAGAACTTATTAGAATTAATCAGCCAATTCAGTAGCATAGCAAGATGCAAAGTCAGCACCCAAAAGTCAGTAGCATTGCTCTACGCAGACCAAACACACTGAGAGATATTAGAGAGACAGCACTTTTTACAGTAGCACAGCAGAAAGTGAAATATTTAGGAATTAATCTAACTAAAGAAGTAAAATATCCATTCAATTAAAACTATAGTACTCTGAAAAAAAAATTGTACCTTTGATGAGAGCACCAAAGAAAATGTAATACTTAGGAATTAACCTAAGTAAAATAATTTTTCCATAAAAAATTACAGTACTCTGAAAAAAGTGATCCTAGAAAATTTCAGAAAATGGGAACATATTCCCTGCTCCTAGATAGGAAGAGCCAATATTGTGAAGATG
This sequence comes from Myocastor coypus, assembly GCA_004027025.1. Classification (NCBI taxonomy): domain Eukaryota; kingdom Metazoa; phylum Chordata; class Mammalia; order Rodentia; family Myocastoridae; genus Myocastor; species Myocastor coypus. Next base: position 1,921 of record PVJA010011949.1, read on the forward strand.
GCCATACTCCCTAAATTGTTTTACAGATATAATGTAATCCATATTAAAATATAAGCAACATACCTCAGAGACCTGAAGAAGTCATTCCTAAAATTTATCTGGAACCAGAAAAGACCTAGAATAGCAAAGACAATCTTGGGCAGCAAAGATAAGGCTGGAGGCATTACAATTCTTGACATAAAATTATTTTACAAAGCCACAGTAATAAAATCAGCATGGTATTGGCAAAAAATAGAACTGAAAATTTAATGGAGTAAATTAGAAGATACAGAAACAAATACAAACATTCTCTGCCACTTTATCTGTGATGAAAGGCCCATAAATGCTTACTGGTATAAAGAGAGCCTCTTTAACAAAAGGTGCTGGAAAAACTTGATCTCTATATGCAGAAAACTAAAATTTGACCCAGGTTTCTCACCATACATTAACTAAGCTAAAAATGAATTAAAAGTATAAATATTGAGTTGGGCAAAACTTGATGGACAAAAGTGAAACGCACACGTAACATTTGAAAGAATCAACAAATGGAACGTCCTCTTGCTGAACATCAATAGAAATAACCAATAGAGTGAAAAGACAACCCATAAATTTAAAAGAAAAATTGACTGCTAAGTATCCAGACAAAGGTCTTCTTTCTAGAATTCATAAAGAAGTAAAAACCATTAGGGTCTCAAAATTCAAAACCCAATACAAAGTGTGCATCTGAGATGAACACACATTTCTTAGAGCAAGAAAAATGAAAAGCCCATAAATACATGAAGAAATGCTTCACATTCTTAGCCATTTCTGAAATGCAGATTAAAACAACACCTAGATGCCATCTCACCCCAGAAAGAATTGCTATTGTAAAGAAATCAACCAAAAACATATGTTGGATAGGCTGTGGGGGAAAAGGAACCCTTCTCCATTGCTTGTGGGAATGCAGACTGGTGCAATAATTATTGATATCAGCATGGAGACTCCTTAAAAAACTAGGACTGGAGATCCGCACAATCTAGTGATTGAGTTTTCCCAAAAGTCGTGAAAAAAATCTTATCATAGTGATGTTTGTCCATCTATGTTTATAGCAACACAGTTTGTGATAGCTGAATCTTGGAAACAACACAAAATGCCCATTATGTCAAAAATGGTTGAAGAGATGTGGTGTTTTTATACAATGGAATATTATTCAGCTATAAAGAATGACAAATTAGAAGACTTCACGTACAACTGGATGTTTCTTGAACATATACTTATAAGTGAAATGAACCAGACTCACATGTGTAAATATCATATAGTCTCTCTGAGCAATAAAGTGGAAGACTTCAGATTTGGACATTAGAATGTTTACCACTGTTCTTTGAGAAACCTCACAGCTACAAGAGGAAGATGCCAGCAAGTATTTCAAGCCAGCCACATGCCCAGGAATGCCTGCACAGGATAGCACAGCGTCCTCCCCAGCTTCAGCTGCCACTGAGTCTCTATATGTTTTCCTGTTTTTTACTCATTTGGTAATTGAAAGAAGAAATATTAATACTACATTGGGAGAACCCCAGACAAAGGTACCTGAAATTGTTTTATAGCAAATATTTTTTCCCTTTTTCGTTCATTTTGGAAGCTGGTGTTAAACTTCTAAGTGTCATGACTTAAAAAAATTTTGTCCTTATTTATTTTTAGGATGGAGGAGGACAACATTTTTGCTTTCTTTTGTGACTCCGAAAAAATGTGCGGTAAAAATTTCTCAAATAAATTTTTTAATCTTTAAAAAAATATGTATATTGGGGGCCCGGCGGGATGGCTCAGTGGTCTAAAGCGCCTGCTTGGGAAAGCTTGGGTGGCTTCAGGGACCGCAGTTCGATCCCCGGCACCACATGCTGCGCCAGCCCTGCCCTCAGGGCGCAGGCTGAGCCGGCCATAAAAATGAGTGAATAAACAAATAAAGGTTCTAAAACAAGAAAAAAATTAAATAAAATAAAAAATTCTAAAAAAAAAAAATCTGTATGTGTATATATATATATATATATATATATATATATATATATATATATGTAGTCTCCCTAGTATAAGAACAAAAAAGAAATACAAATGGAAAGGTATAACACAAATGGATGGAAATTGAGAACTTAAAGATGAAATAAAGATGAGACAACAAGCAGAAAAGTTAAGAAACATGGCTGGAGCAAAAGCATGCACTTACATGCACAGGAGGAACTAGATAATCGTCCTAAGAATTTCCAACAGGTTTTCAACACTCAGAGTAGTAATGTGTAAGACTAAAACTGTGTTTGGAAGGCTGTCATTCTGGTCTTTTAGATGTGTGTTACTTGTAATGCAATTTAAGTTATTGATATACTCTCTCTAAAATAAATGTTTGTTTTAAAAGAAAACAAAAAGCCTAAGTAAAGAGAAAATGAGACAAGGGAAATTATCATAGAATTGACCTGCTACAATTTTGTATATGATGGATTTCTAAATTTCTATGTAAAATTCTTTAACTTTTTATCACAATCTATAGGTATTTATTAGAATATCAATGATTGACAAAAAATAACATTTCCATGTTAAGGCTAAGGCATTTTATACTTAGAAAGGCAGTGATGTTAAGCTAAAGTACCTATGTTATAGAGTAACAGTATTACTACGCTTCTCTTCTGGAAGGTTAAGAACTTAACTTTGCAGACCAAAATATTAGAGCAAAAGAAGGACTACAAGGATGGCCAATATTTTGTCCCTATCCCTTAAGTTCAGTGAGGACTCTGGACATAAGAGAACCTGTAGCGTACCATCTTATAACTCAGTGGTGTCCCAAATTTTCTGTTCAAGGAGATCATGAGATTGTAGAGGACAGGGATTGATGTTGTATAGTGTCCCTAAGGAGAGTCCCCTAGAGAGAAAACTTTCTCTCAGTCTCTTACGGAGAGTAAACAGGTCAAATAATGGACATGACTCATCCAGATGGCTGACACTGACCAAAGTTCTAAAAATTAATGTACGTTGTTTCAAGGTAAATCCTGAGGTGGTTTGACTGACCTTATCAGCTACAAAATTTACATGTTTTGTTATGTAGGTCTAGGTTTAACTTGGCCCTAACCACCCAGCAGAATGTTTAGCCATGAGGCCTGTAGTGGAAAGCCATTGTAGTATGCTGAGCTACAAATGGCTCTAGTCAACAGCTTCCAACATTGTTAGTTCTGCCAATTAACCCACTAGTTTTATGAAATATTGGACTATACATAAAAATACTTTCTCTTAGCTCAGTGAGAAGAAATACTTGTAGCAGTATTTTTTGAAAAAATTATTATGTCTGCATCTTATACTCTGAATAGCTACTATTTAAACAACAATATGCATTGTATTAGTTATTGTGCCACTCCTACTAATGTGTTTTGAAACTGTCCCATTGTTATTTGTTATTAAAAGTAATAAAATTATAAAAAGAATCAAATAAGCAGTAGTACAATGTAATGCTAGAATTTATTATGCAATGGTCACAAATAGGTAGACCAACTGGGGAAAAAAACTCAGCAAGAAAGAAAACTAAGCCAAATGTTAAGAAATGGACTTGGTATACTTTTCCAGCATATTTCACCCAGAACCAACAAATTTTTTTTTTTTTTTTTGTCTTTTTGAGACAGGGTCTCGCTATGCAGTTGAGGCTGGTCCTGCACTCACTTTTGTAGCCCAGGCTGCTCTCGAACTTGCACCAATCCTCCTGCCTCAGCCTCCCAAGTGCTGGGATTACAGGCGTGAGCCACCACGCCCGGCTCAACAAAATTTTTTTATTCTAGCTGTACATAGGATTTTATCCAAAATAGACCACATGGTACTGCACAAAGCATACTTAAGCAAGTGCAAAGGAATTATAATCAACTCATGTATACTATGTGACCTAAGTGTAAGGAAGCTGGATATTTGTTTAATTAAGATTAGTATTGGTAACCAAGCATTGCTTTTTAAAGTGTCCTTATTAAGTTTTGCTTTTTAGAAACTAAGTTTCCTAGCATAAAATTTTGACTTCCATGTAATAATATAAAAGTTTTATCTTTTAACATAAATTAAACAAATAGTATTTTGCAGTGGGAAGAGTTGCTTTTCCATTATAAAATGAACAATAAAAATTATATAATGAACAATAAAACAGAACAATTTGGTTGGTATTCTTGAGTGATAGTCCTGTCTGTGCCACTGATGTATGTTTCTCTGCAGTGCCTCACTGTGGAAGTTAGGCACTCGACTGAAATATTGAACTGTAAAAATAATAAATGGACAGTGACACTCCTTCCCTATCCTTAGTATATAGTGCCTGTGACAAGTTGAGCACTGAAGTGACCAAGTTTCGCTAAACTTTTGAGTAAAGTCAAAAGCTGGTTAAGGCTCATGAAATTTAATTGTATTATTTCCTTATTGCTTGTACTGAGAATAGAATTAAATGAACAAAACAGTGTATAGTAATAATTCTGTATATTAGTTTAAGTATTAATTTTAAGCAAAATAATACAGCTTATGTAGTTTGTCTCAATAAATACAATAATTCTACTTAATTTGTGGCTAACCTGGTGCTTTTGGGATTTAGAGTTAAAGGTTACTGGAACTGAATTCTTTTGCAGTATTTCTGAACTCTAAAGAACCATTTTGCTTAAGAAAAAAGCACGGTAAAATAATGAAGATTATTTGATCAGGCAGAGATGTGCAGTTTTGCAACATATTTGAACTAAATTTGTAAGAAAATAGTACTTGGAAGCAGGATCAGGAAGATCAAAATATCATAGTCCAACACTACCTGGCAGACAGACATGGCACATGGCACAGCTGAAGTTTTATACACAATTCTGGGCCAGACTAAACACAAGTGATTAGCTAGATGTGTGAAATCCATTAATAACTACTATAAGCTATTCTTTGGCAGGGTTGTGTTTTTATCAAGGGCTTGGAATAGCAGGATGCAGTATTATAAGGTGTAAGATCACTAGCAAGTCTAAACAAAATGTTCGGAATTCATGTTCCAAAGCTTTTTAAGTGTCTTAAATACTTTGAGAACTTTACAACTGGTATCCGGAAATTTTATATTGGAAATACATATATTTATGAGAAGATGATTTGCTTATAGCATTTTAGTGATCTTTTTAAGGTATCTTCACATTATTATTATGTGATTTGATTATATCTATTATTATTATTATTATTATTTTTTTTTTTTTTGGAATCAAAGATTGAGTTCAGGACTTTGTGCTTGCTGAGAAAATGTTTATTCTACTACCTCCCTAGCCCCTAAATACTTTGTTTGTGTGTGCATTATTCTTTGTTGAGTGATCTTTTTTCAAACCTATCTTATAGGAACTCTAGCTTTATTTTGGATGTCTTTTAATCCTAACCTATACTATACGTTATATTTAAGTAATTATTCTAGGAGCAAATTACAGTGAGATTAGATGATTTATTTGTTCAATCTAAACTATATGATTGATGGAAGGATTTCATTATATTTAATGAATTTATTTATGTATTTATTTTTATATTTAATGAATTTAATGTTAACATTTTTATCTTAAATGCCTGTGTTTCTTTTCTAGTGATTGCATTCAATCTCTTCCTCCCTTGCCCTAAATTTTTAATGATTATTAAATTTTTATTTTTAATTATGTACCTATTGGGGCATGTTTATAGTAATACTTAAATTCACCACAGAGCCACGGTGCACGTACATGAAACATTTCAATTCTCTTCATTTCCTCATCCCTCCAAGCCCTTGTTGATATCAGATTCATTTACAGCAATGTCTCAGTTTACAAAAGCTTTTGTCTTGAAAATTTTGCTTCATGAACAGAAGCATTCAGCAAAATGTTGCTTTACTCTGCAAAGTCCATGTCAGGTGTTGAACACGGCCGTGACCTTTTCCCAACTCAAGCACACAAATGTGGTCATTTTCCCTGCTTAGAGGCCTGGCTACAGTTTCCTCACGTCAAGGTGGTGGTCACACCTGGGCACACTTGTTGTGAAGCCTTTTCCTGTTTGCATTTGTTTGTAGCACGTACAGTGCTGTCCAGCATCCTCCCATGCAGCATGGATCAAAAGCATTGCAGAGTAATGAAGCAAGTAACTAGGCTGTACCGAGTGAGGAGGAAAGTGACCCCAAAGTGCAGAGCAATGATTAAAGTAACAACAAGAAAATTCAGAGCCATAGCGCAAAAAGTTTGTGACAAAAAATAAAGTTTTAAAGAAAGAAATCATAGAAAAGCTTAAGAATGATATCCTTTGTAAGTGATCTGACCTCAGTGTACAACAAGGTAAGGTGCACAATCACAAATATTTTGAAAATAAACATGACAACGGAATTGTTGTGGGGCTAGTGACACAGATCAGAGGACTAAAGCACCTGTTTAGGCAAGATTAGGCAAGCAGAGGGATGGCAACTCCATCCCTGGCGCCCCATGAGCCATTCCAGGTCATCCCCCCAGGTGGAGTGAGCCTGCTATGTCCTGGCATAGGGGAACATGCCTGCAGTTCCCATGCTGGGGAGGCTGAAAGCAGGAGGATCGCTGTGAGTGCTCATCGCATAGTGAGACCATGCGGCAACCAAATGCATTAAAAAAATAGAGTTGGTGTGTCAACATGAGTAATGATGTTAGTGGTTGGGGCAATAGTTCCGTGGCACAAGCACCTGCCTGGCAAGTGCAAGGTCATGATTTCAAATCCCAGTCTTGCAAAAGAAGATAAGTATTGGAAGATGTGCAAAACTTTTGATAGTGTTATATCAACAACTTTTTGTTAGTGAATGAGGAACTGTTGGCAGGTGATAGCATTAGTGAAGCTGAGCGCTGTGAAGCCAGAAAGTTGCACAGTCATTTGCTGCAAGAAAACCACAAGGGGCCACAAGCGGTGAATTTCAAGCCGGTAGAAGTTGCTTTGATAAATTCTTTAAGAGAAGTGGCATTTATCGTGTTATAAGACATGATGAGGCTGCTGTATTTGACAAGGGTACTTCAGATGCCTCCAAGAAAGAAGTTGCAAGATTCATAAAGGCAGAAGATGATATGTCATTCAAAAAAGTGTTTATCTGTGTCTTAGTTACTCTTTTTTTCTGGTTGCTGGGGCAAAATATCAGACACCTAAAGAGAAGGAAGGAAACATTTATTTAGCTCACAGTTTATGGAGGTTTTGCTCTATGCTTGGCTGGCTCCATGGCAGACAGGTACATGGCAGAGGGCAGCAGTTCATGGAAGCGGAAGGCAGCGAAACAGCAGGAGCAAAAGGGAGGCTCAGCAGCAGCAGTGGTAACAGAGAGCGAGCCAGTCTTTCTGTCTCTCTTATATTACATTCAGACTATTCCTCCCACGTTGGGTGTAGCGCTCACAGACATGATTCCAGTAGTACTCAGACCCATAGTACCAATGGATCATGAGTTAATAACAGTTAGAAGTCTGTCCCATGAATGCTTAAGGCTTTGGCACACAACTGGACACAAGCCGTAACAATCTGCATTGAAAGGAGTTCTGCAAAAAGATGCCAAACAAAACCTCTGTCCTGTGGGCGGAGGAGATGTTGCAGCCTACGAACAACAGATTGAACTGTTGGTTGTATTTGAACCCAACGGCTGATCTTAATAATTTGGTATTGGCCTACTCTTCCCAGATCTTCATGAATTCAAGGCACAGAATGTGAATGAGCACTGATTACTGGTCACATGGAGAACGCATGTAGAATCTTGGCTCTTGAAGTTATTGTTCTTATAATAGTGGCACAAGGTGCTCACCCTCCGTTATGGCTTATGTCTAGTTGTCCCCCCAAAGCCTCATGGCATCAAGAGGTGGGAGCCCGGCGTGGTGGCGCACGCCTGTAATCCCAGCACTCGGGAGGCTGAGGCAGGAGGATCAGTGTGAGTTCGAGACCAGCCTGGGCTACAAAAGTGAGCTCAAGGCCAGCCTGAACTGCATAGTGAGACCTTGTCTCAAAAAGACAAAAAAAAAAAAAAAGAGGTGGGGACTTCTAGAGTTTGAGACTTGACTCATTATCCACTGGGATTATGTCTGTTTTAGTACTAATGGGGTTATTGGTCTGAGTACGGCTGGGATTATGAGTGTGGGCTGGAGCAGAGAGCCTGAATGCCACATAAAGAGAGACAGAGAGACAGCTTGATGTTGTTGCTCTCTGCTCCCCTGGTTGTTCCATTGACTCTCTCATCATATGGTTACTGTTCCACCACCATGAATTGCTGCTCTCTGCCATGTGCTTCTGCCTTGGAGCCAGCTGAGAATGGATGAAAACCTTCAGTAAGTGTGAGTTAAATAAACCTTTCCTTCTTTCATTTTGAGTGTCGGGTATTTGTCCCAACAACAAGTTACAAGTCACTAAGACATCCTCACTACTTCAAAGTACCTTTCTGATAACTAGCTAAGAATTGCCTTCTTCTGGTGGACAATGCCCTGGCATGCCCTGGTGCTCTGGAGTGACAGGAACACTGAGGGTAATGTTAAGGTCAAGTTTCTTGTCCTCAGCATGCCAATCTGCTGAAACCCATGGAGAGGCAAGAGCTCTGCAACTCCAAGAAGCCCTACGCAAAGCCATTCCTTGCCAAGTATTGTCATGCTAATAAAAAGATGTCCCTAATTCTGAAGGAGTTGTGGAAAAAACGTTTCAGTGTCATTCATGGCACCACCTCATTGGCACAGCTTGGGATGATGTCACGTACCAAGTAAAACCTGAACCTGGAGGAAAGTGAGTAGGGTGGGAGATTGAACCTGATTTTGGAGAGCAGATACACAAGTATGGATGGAGACTGTGTCCTTGAGCGAGGGCATATGTCTGGTTATCAGTGGTGTAGACATGGAGGAGCTTGCTGAGGACCATAAGGAGGAAATGACAGTAGAAGGACCTGATGAATTCCAAGGTGAGCAGCCCAAGGTCTCACTGAGTAACATGTGCCTGAGGAACAAGAAACCAATGAGGAGGTTAGCAGCGACATGAGAAAACCCATAACGGAACAATGGAAGGAGTGCTAGGATTTCTTGGGAAGCAATACCGCAAACCACTATAATGTACAGAGTGCCGGACCTAATGGAAAGTAACACCTTCTCTCATTTCCAGAGTGCACTGCACTGCAGAAAAACAAGTGATATTGGATAAGTTTTTGTTTTTCTTTTTTCTTTGCTTGTTTTTTTGTCAAAATTCCTTCTGCAGCCGAGATGAGGAAGAGAGAAAATTCTTGAAGGAGAACTCTGTGATGTCCTTACAGAATCTCTCTACAAATAATAACCTGGTCCCCCTACACATCTACCTGTCCTGCATAACAGAAATTGCCCTTTACGTCTAGTAAGAGTAATGGTCTGTCTTCATTGTTTACTTCGTTGGTGGTTAAAATTGTATACATGATTCAGAAAGAACTGATCTTATTTACACTGAACCTTATGGGAATAGTTGATTTTGGTTTCTGACCAAAATTGTTCATGACTACTTTTTCAATAGGTAGAAATGATTAATCTTATTTACATTGAATTTCATTGAGAAATTTGATCCAGCTGAAAAGTAATTCATTTGGTGCCTTGAATCAAATCATCAAATGAATTAAGTTTAGGAATAAAAGTATCCCTTTATTTATCTTATGGGAGTTATAAATTTAATTATTTTAGATATGGATTGACAAATCAAACAAATAGGTGAGAAAAACCATACACAACATGTAAGACAATATTACTATGTCAAGGTATACTTTTAGATTGATACTTGTCCACACCGTATTGCAATAATTTTTTTCTGTATCTTTCCTATAATTTGTCACATGTAAATAGTTTCACATCATTTAATTGTGCAATGTTTAAATTTGTGTGTCTGAGTTACTTCACTTAGCATTTGGCTGCACCTGTTTTAGTAAATGTCATAACTTTACTTTCTGTATGGTAGTAGGACTCAGTTGTGTATAAATATCACACTTTTAGCATTTATCTGTTGATAGACATACTATATGCTATTTCTAAGATTTAGATATGAGCTACACTACTGTAAACATAAATATGCATGGATCTCAGGAGTATAATGTCCTCAAACTCTTATGGAAATATCTAGACATGAAATAGGGGGTCAAATGGAACTTCTACTTTTACTTTCCTAAGGAGTCTCAATAGTGTTAGGTAGTAATTTTATTAGTTTCCAGGTCTACCAGCAATAGAGAAGCACTCCTTTATGGCACAGCCTGTGAGTTAGCTTGCACTTTATAATTCAACTTATCTCTCTTTTGTTTTAATTGTTACCATACTTCCTTGATTTCAGCAGGTGCTACTTGAGAGTGTACACCATACATATTTATTGAGCCCAATTTCTCTTTTTTAAACTTTTATTACTTTTAATAAGAAATAACAATAAGATAGTTTCAAAAACACAGTAGGACAGCCACGATAATTAATATAGCGCATATTGTTGAATTTACAATAATTGTTCAGAGTACAAGATGCCGATATGATAACTTTTCTAAACAACAGGAGTACAAATATTTCTTCTCATTGAACTTAGAGAAATTAGTTTTCTATATAGTCTAATATTCTATAATAATAGTGGGTTATCTGCAAACCTGGCAATGTCAGAAGCTGTTGACGTGAGACTTTTACAGCTCAGCATACTAATCTACCTTCACTTTTTATGTCTCATTGTTAAAATTTTCTGCTGGCAGGGGTAAGGCCAAGTTAAAGCAAGACCTGTATAACAAACAAGTAACTGTTATATCTGACTAGGTTCGTCAAATCCAGTCAGGATTTACCTTGAAACCATGTACAGCATTTTGTAGAAATTTTATTGGTGTCAGACATCTGGATGATTCACGGCCATTGCTTGACTAGTCTGCTCGCTGTGAAAGGCTGACAAAAGTTTTATCTCTAGGTTACTCTCCTTAGGCACACTATACATCTTTAATCCCTTTCCTCCATGGTCCCATTATCTCCTTGAACAGAAAAATTTGGGGCACCACTGAGTTCTAGGATGTTACAGTACAGATTCAGTTATATCCTGAGTCCTCACAGACCTTGAAGGGCTAGGGCCAAAATATTGGCTAACCTTGTAGCTCTTCTTTTTCTCTAATTTGCAGTCTAAAAATTTAGGTTCTTAACCCTCAAGAAGAAAAGATTAATGATACTGTTACTCTATAAGATAGGCAGGTGAGCTTACCATCACTGTATTTCTAGATATTAAACTTCTTAGACTTAACATGGAACTGGTATTTTCCATCAATCATTGATATTCTGGTGAATCCCAATAGACTATGATTTGATAAAAACAAAGCTTTTATACTTTTTTATACAGAAATTTGGAAATCAAACATATACAAAATTGTAGCAGGTCAATCCTATGGCATTTTTTCCTGTCTTATTTTCTCTTTAATTACACTTTTTCTTTTTTTTTTTTTAAAACAAACATTTCCTTAGGGAATTTGACTGACCTTGGGAGATACAAAAGTTACATATTTTGTTATACAGATCTTGCTTTAACTTGCCCTTAACCACCCAGCAGAAAAGTTCAACCATGAGGCGGAAAACATAAAGCTAGATTAGTATGCTGAGCTGCCAAAGGCTTAAATCAGTAGCTTTCGACATTGCATTTCTGTCAATCACCCAGTGCGATTATGGAATATTGACTATGTATACAGCTACTTTCTTTTAGTGCAATGAGAAGAAGTTTTCTATACCAACAATGATTAGAAAAATTACCATGTCTACCTACTGTACTCTGTATAACTACTAGGAGGACAACCATATGCATTGTATCAGTTATTGGGAATTTTCTACTAACATGTTTTGAAATGGTGACATTGATTTTTTTCTTATTAAAAGTAATAAAAAATTAGGAAAAACAGAAAGAAAAGCATTTACTTGAGGGAGAGTATAGCAATAGGTGAAGTTACATTGGATGTAGCGCAGATCTAAAAGGCCAGAATGATAGGCACTCTGTAGCAGCGTGGTACTGACAAAAAAAGAAAAAAGAAAATACTTTAGGGTCAATGGAACATATTGAAGCATGCAGGAGCAACTCCAAACACACTGGTTTACCCTCTTGTTCTACAAGGAGGCCAAGCACATTCTCTGGGAAAACAATACCGTCTTAGAAATGGGGCTGAAAAGTGTAATGTTGAACATCAAACCTACACCAAGTCTGTGTTAGAAGCAAAAGCAGTAAGAGTACACAACAGCAAAAGCAAAGAAGTTAATCTTCCAGATGGATTTATAATGAGATTTTACCTGTTTTCTTTATGTTTCTAATGCTAAAATATATTAATAGATTTCATTACATTAAAAGATTATGGATGTTCTTATATTCAGTGCAAATCCCGTGTAGCATTGAATGCAAAATAAAGTTCCTAAACTCTTCAACAAGTTCATTGGCAAAGGAGAAGGGAAGATATGTTCAAAGGCTTGTAATTAGTGCTTTCCCAGCAACTACCCACTAAGTGAGAGGTGGTGAACTTATGCCACACAAATGTTTCTCCTTGGAAAATGAAACATCAGTGCACAAATTGTTTGTCTGTTTGTTTGTTTTCTAACCTAACCTTCAGTATTCAGGTTTAAGTGAAATATGGTGCTTTGTGATAGGTAAGTGTATTTTTGTTGAAATTGAGGCTTTCATCTCTGAAAAGTGCATCATCCCTCATCAAATCCCAACTAGCATTATCTAAAATGCTTTCAATAATAATTTTAGAAATATTGATATATGTTGGTTGATGTAGGAAATTACATTTTTATTCAAGAAGATAAAAGTGATACAGGAAGAATATCAGGCCTATACACTCAAAGTAGTTATACATTTCTCAGTGTCAGTAAAAAATAAACAATGGTAGCATATTTGCATATGTCTTTATTTGAAAACTTCATATTATTTAGGTTGGTCATAACATTTATGTTCATGCTAAAATTACTTGAAACAATCTTCAAAATATGTGTAATTAATTTAAAAATACTACACTAAAGAAAATTTTATTTGTATATTTTCTCAGGAATCTTTTTTCATTTTTGGCTCAGGAAAGTGGTATAGTGAAATATACATATAGAAAAATACTGTTCTCTCTCATAGAATCTATAAACTCTTCTATAAATACAATACATGTTTTTTTTTTTGTTTTTTTTTTTTTTTTTTGTGGGACCGGGGTTCGAACTCACGACCTTGTACTTGCCCAGCAGGCACTTGTGCCTCGGAGATATCTCCCCAGCCCCCACAATACATGTTTTGCTTTAATCTGTACAAACTCAGTGTAGTGTCCCTACTAACCTGACAAATTTATTTCTCAACTGGTACGTTACTCCCACTTTTAGGATAAAGGAATAGACTCACAGAGGTTAAGAAATTCTGCCAAGCTCATGTTAGGAAACTGGAATTTCAACACTGTGTCTGAAACTGGGTTTGATTTCCAAGGATCTTCTCTATGTCAGCCTTTTATTAAAAACATACAAAAATGGGCTTGGGATTTGGCTCAGTGACACAGAGCCTACCTGGCAAGGGTGACTTTTTGAGTTCAATTCCCATATGCCCCTGTTGTAGTTTATGTTTAGTTGTCTCCCCTAAAACCTTATGCAGTCACTGGGGCAGGCTTCTAAAGTTTGTGATTAGTTCATAATCTAATGCTGGGATTTTCGGTGTGGATGCTACCTGGCCCTCCACCCTCCCTATACCACCCTAGGGTGGATAGCCTGAGTACAGTACAAGGGAGGAGAGAGGCTTGCTAGCTGCTGCAGCTGCTGCTCCTCCCTTTCTTCTTTGCTGTTTTCTGCCACAATAAACTGCTGCTCTGCCATGTGCCACTCTTCCTTAGAGTGAGCTGAGTATGAAGTGAAACCTCTGCAATCTATGAGCTAAATAAACCTTTCCTTCCTTAATTCTTGGTGTTAGGTATTTTGTCCCAGTTTAGCCTAATTAACATCTCAAGAAACGGAGAGCAATAAACAAACCCCAGGCTCAGCTGTAGCCTATTACTGAAAATCCCAGAAAGATGGGACTCCAGGTGATAGATAGCAGCTTCACCTGTGGGCTCTGTTTGTGGCTTCCTCCTTTGCTTGGCATGTTAATGGTTAACATCTGCGTGAACCTAGTAATAAGGAAAAGGTGGAAGTCAACAGAGACTGTGGTCACATTTGTGACTATGAACACGGTCCTCCTCCACTAAAGTGATTATACATGAGATCAGATTTACATAAAGTTTCTACTATTTTTTCATCAATGAAAACTTTGATTAAATAGTGAATGTAAAATTAGACAGTAGATAACCTTTCGGTAGGAGGGCAATCTGCAATATGAGATTATGTTGCAATATAAATTTTCATATTAATTATTCTTCTAGATGTGCTAATCTCATTTATTCATATTTTAGCCTTAAACTAACCATTCCAAATTCTTCTCTAATCATGAATACAAGACACTTTTGTGTATTCAATCTGTCTTATATGTCATAAATCATATCAGGACCACCCTAGTGCACTGCTTAGCAATCACTCTTCTATTGGTTCTGATATGCTTGTGTGGGAAATTGAAGAAAAAATTACTTATTAAGTACTTCATGAAGAATAATTGTAGCCAGTTCTATGTCATGTTGGCCACAAAAAATGCAATTTCATTATTTTTATGTGGTCAAATGCATATATATATATATATATATATATATCGCATTTTCTTTATCTATTAATCAGCTGATGGATACATACCTTTGCATGCAGTGTTTTATTACTAATTCTTTGATGGGACAACTTATGCTGCAATGGGAATGGGCTTCAGTTTTCCCTTGGATATGTCGACTTCATTGCCTTTGTGCATACACCTAGTAGTGCAATCCTTAAATCACGTGCTAGCCCTACTTTTAATTATTTTTAGGAACTGTTACTAGTTACAGATCTGGAATAACTTCCAATGTTACACATCCAGAAGTCAGACATTTGAAAGGTGGTGTGATCTTGGAGACACAACACTTATTAATACATTCATCTATTGATAAATGGGTAGAGAAATGTATGGACAGGGAGGGCATGGCTGGAAAAAGCAAAAAGGATGTCCCTATGTTGTCCCTACCTCCTGGTCTCCATTAAGTGAGCAACTTTCCTTTGTTGAGGCCTTCCAATCTTTTCCCATATCATCCAACTGTAGACTGAATTTCAAGCCAAAATACAGTGGTATGCTGAGCCAATAAAATGAACAAAAACTGAATCCAGTCAATGGTTAGACTCATTGCTGATCTTACGGGAAAATTGCGCTCAGTTCACATTCAATTCAGTTTTTAACCAGAACTATAGGAAGAGAGAAGTTTGATGTATCACTCTAACTATCACCTGCTTGAGTTTTGGAGAATCTGTTTCCTTAATGAGAAAATTTTAAGACATCCACCATACTGTTTTCCTAACAATGGTATGATATTCAAACCCCACATATACTTTTCAATGTCCTTTACAGCACTTCAATGTTTGAAATTTTCAGTGAGAGTTAGTTTTATTAGAGTTTCTTGATTTAGGAGCAAGAAAAAATCATAAGGATTAACTATTATGTTCCTTTGTATACAATTCATGGAACAATGTTCAAGTAAAAGAAACATTGTCATTTGATTGAGATATCTGCACTTACCAGTATTTGTAAAGCAAAATGGTAAATCAACTTGTAGCAGATCTGAAACTTCCCTTAGATGCAGCAGGATCAAAACAAATGTCTGTCTGATTTTGCAGCTCTGAAAATTTGGCATCTTCTTTTATTTTTTTCATATTTTAGCAAACAGTACACCTTGTATGTTAGCCTATGCCTCGAAGCTTTCTAATACGGTTATGTTTTTTTAAAGAATATGATGCTTTTTCTTGATTCTACAAAATGTGGTCTTCCTTCAACTTGTTTTCCTTTCTCAGTTTGTATTATAAAGCGTAACACTTTTCAAACATATTTTACTCTAACTCCAAAAGAAATCTATCAATGTAGGTACCATTTGGATTCAGTCCATACAGTTTCACCATTTCCAACTGAAAATTATCCAAGCCAGTTTTATGTGACACAGAGAACACCTATTTTGAAAGCTAAATGCATCTAAATCTTCTTTTATCAATATTCTTTTTTGCATCTTCAGAAGCTAAGAAACTGAAGGCTTCTCAAAGCTTCTTTATATTTGACTCATTAGTATGCATTTAAATTTGTTAAATTTTGCTGTGTTCAATTTATACTCTTTACATCTTCCAAATGCTTGACACTGAGAAAACTCAGCATGAGAGAGTGGCATGAATGCGTAGCAGAAAAGAACAGAAATTTATGAGATTGCTTACCTAAAAATTCATCTCCATGCTTGGAGAGAATCATTTACAATTGTGCTTTTTACTCTAATAATATACAGCTGGAAGTTTAGCCAGTCATGAACTTGACAGCAGGTTTTCTTAAAAGGCTCGACTTCCAACATGTAGCTAACATTTTGTCTACTTTTGCACCTCATTTATCTCTTCATTTATTTATTCTCTAATCGTAAGCCATCTGTTCCATAGAGGAAGCCAAGAGGCTGAGAAGATTCTCTTGCTAAGTGACAGTCCCCAAATAGTATGACATTGCAGGATTGTGCAATTACTGTACGTAGTGGATAACTATGCCATACTAAAACCATGAAATAAAGAGAAACACAAATGGTCTTGAGAAATAATATGAGAAGAAAAATCTTCATTCAAAAGAATTACCTTTCAATCCCTGGTACCACAAAAAAAGTAATGCCTAGATCAGTGTTTTTATACCAGTAGTAGCCTGATCTTTCAATAACATTGGTAATGTGGTTCTTCCATCATAGTAGAGTAATAACTTTACTTCCAAGTCAATAATCTGTTCTACTCATAATGAAAGTAATTGTCAGCCATATCTTGGGAATTTATAAAGGATTTTACCAGATTTTAAGCCAGAAAATGTATGTTTCAATGTGAAATATCAATAGAACAGAAGAAGTGCTTTTAGTTTGTATGCATGGAGTTAAGTCCATATTTTAACTTCTAACCACCAGAAAGCAATATGACTCAGTCCTGTGCTAGTACAACTTAACTTACATGGTGCAAACAAAAAAAACTGATGTGCGCCTTACACTAGCTTTCATAGGATAATACTCTTGCAGCAGGTCAGGTGAGTGTGCTGCACTCAAATTTCTGTGCTCTATTTCATAGATTAATTGATTGAACGATTGATTGGCACTGAGGTTTGAACTCAGAACACAGAGCTTGCCAGGCAGGTGCTAAACCAATGAGCTATCTTCCTGGCCTACTATGTGTTTTCTTCTCTTTACTATTAGTATGTGTGCATACTAATAGTATGTGCGTATGATATTTAATGTGTATGATTTTTTTAATGTGTATGATTTTTAATGTGTAGGCACACCACGCCTTAATCAGCATATTTCTCTGAGTGTCTAATTGCATACAACGCAGAGCGATGTCTAATCAAGTATTATAATGCTCTCTTCAAAATAACATTTTAAAAACTAACAAAAGAAAATATAATGTTATTAAAGCAAACATCAATATGAAATTATTTGTCCAATCTGCATAGCTGTATCTGTTAATCTGACCAACAAATTTGATGATAAAAATAGCTAATGTAACAACTATTATTGTTATTTGCTGTTTTGTTTTAAAATCTGTAACATATCTATTGTTGTATGTTACCATGTTTCTGCATTAGTTTCTATTTGTTTTCACTCTTCAAAAGAAAATAAAATTTTTTAAAAAAGCTTTTATACTTCTAGTTCTGATAACTCCAGGTTCATTTTATCCTAATATTAAACAGGTCTTCTTAGTTTTCCAAATTAATATCTGTGTGTCCCTCTCTCTTTCTTTGTTTTGACAGGTGAATCAAATGCAGGATCATGGGCTGTCCAGTTAGGCACTTGTACCAAAAAGTTATATGCCCAGCCCATAGATTTTGTGTTGAACATATCATGTGCATTTATGTTGCTTAGATGTATAATTTCTTCTTAAGAAATTCACTTTTCTAATAAAATATAAAATATTGATTTGTGTTTAAAATTACACCTGTTTGGGGCTGAGGAGATAGCTCAGTAGAAGAAGTGCCTGCCCTGCATGCGCAAGGTCCTGAGTCTAATCCCTGGTACCACAAATAAATAAATAAATAAATAAATAAATAAATAAAATTATAGCTGTGTTTTCTTCCAACTACCATTGAATCTTTTCAAGAATTCCAATGGTTTCTTATCAACTCAGCCTGTGAATTATTTGCTAGTAAATTTCCTGAAATAACTTACTGTATAAAAATATAAATAAATCTTTTTTTCAGCTATATAGCTTGATTAAGATGTATTATTAATGGAGGCATGTATGGGCCTGTAGTAATTGAAGATTTTTGCCTTCAAGAAGAAATTCTTGGTCATCATCATGAAAAAGTAAATTAAAAGATATAAAATCTTCCATTTCTAAAATGCATTTATTCCCCCAAATAATCATATTTTTGCAAAAGAAAACCATTATATTTAATAGTTACCACTTTCTTAATAACTTCTAGGTATTATTATTTGAGTGATGCTGTGTTAATTGGAATAAATTTAATCAAAATCTTCAAATCTTTACTTTTCTCCAGTGAAGCAATCTAAAAGATTTCATACTCATTTTTTAAAATTTTATTTATTTATTTTTTTCTTGTTTCAGAACCCCTGATTGTTTATTCACTCATTTGTATGGCTGGCTCAGCCTGCCCCAAGGGCAGGGCTGGCTCAGCATGTGGTGCCGGGATCGAACCCTGGTCCCTGAAGCCACCCAAGCTTTCCCAAGCAAGCGCTTTAGACTCCTGAGCCATCCCGCCAGGGCTTCATATTCATTTTGAAAGGTTGTTAATTGTTTGCATGGCTTTGTGTTTACAATGTGGGTCACTCCACTCTTTAAATGGTAGTCTTGTAGATGCTACAGAGAGCAAATTCTACTCTCTATCTAATAGATGATTTACTTGAAGACTAAAAAATATAGACGTAAATCCCATGTTTTCAAAAACAACCAATCAGAAGGATGCTAGCATTGCTATCAGTAAAATTTTCTTGTCATTTTGTTGCAGATCCTATTTCTTGTCTGCTTTTACTTAAATCCTTTTACAGTTACTCGACGTGCTCTATATAAATGTAGAAAATATGTTTTATTAACATCTTTAGAAAAACATGTGAGAACTATTTATGATTTAATACGATCTACATGTATATTTAAACTTTCAAACCAAATATATAAATGGCTCCATTATATAGTATTTTTTCCATTATATAGTATTTTAATAAAGTAAATGAACTTTGGTGTTGCCTAATTTATTTTTAGGCATTTTAAATTAGCTTAGAAAGCATTTAATTTATCTATGTAAAATAATAGAGAGAAGAAAATCCAATGTGAATGTAAGTTTTACAGAGAGGACCTAGTAAGTTGCATATGAATTCAGAACAATGTACAAGTACTATGAAGAAACATGAATTGATTATGAATTATTCATCAAATCAATATACTGTATCATGTAGCTATGTTGACAAAGTAAAAAAAAGTAACAAAGCTATATAAACAGAAATATCGGTGATATATTCAAGGAATATTGAATAACAATTATTTAATAAACTAAATGTACTTAAATTATTTTTTCATTGTCTCAATTATTTTCAAAGTAATCTTTAGTGTAACTTTACATGTATATTTCAGGGGACTGCTCCAAATTGTTTCAATAGACTAGCACAATGATCTAGTTAGGTTTTGTCTCAAAATTTTAAAAAATGTAGTTTTTCTTTTGTTTGGGGGTGGGGTGTACCTTGACACAACTGCCTTAGGTTTTATCTACAGTACTGCCAATATCTACTTGTGTGTATAAGCATAAATCAAATGTAACATGTTTAATAAATTAATATCCCAATAAATATTTAATTGAGTTAAATAAATAGACAAGTTAGCTGATATACTTGCTCACCAGAGATTCTGGCTATGAACATGGACTTTGAAATTGGCTACAATTCATAAAGTGCACTCATGTGAATTTTTTCCCCTTTCTATAAACTATTATTATTTTAAACAATTCACATTCACAGATGGAAAAATATAAATTATAATT
Source organism: Myocastor coypus (assembly GCA_004027025.1). NCBI lineage: Eukaryota > Metazoa > Chordata > Mammalia > Rodentia > Myocastoridae > Myocastor > Myocastor coypus. The sequence goes on from PVJA010011949.1 coordinate 21,940, forward strand.
ATATAGGATAGAAGGTATTATAGATGTATTAATTAATCAATGATGGAATAATCTATAAAATAGTATGCAATAATATGCTACATATTTAATGAAAAGATAGAGATTACAAAAGTAATTAATGTTCCAAAATTGCCTCATTCATTTTTCAAATTTTAGCCAATTGTACTTGACAATTCAAACATTATATCACTGAGTAGGGAAGTACATGAGTAAAGTAAAAAGAAAAACTGTTCGCTGGGTTTCTACTGTGTGTTAGACTTTTGAACTTGGAGCGTATCCTAGGAGAAGCAGTATCAGTTCTGAGACCTACTTAGATAGGAACGCAGCTTTTGTGTTCTGTTCTATCCACTTTGGGATATCATCTGAGAACACACTGAAATTATTTTAAATGTATCTGCTAAGTATTAGAATATGATGGGTGGAGACTAATCTTCACTGAGAATCAGTCTTGCTGCAGGTTGCTATCAGGCACAAAGCTCAAAAAAATCTCAGCATTTTGATGATGCAATGCCTTAAATGTATGCTAAGATTTTACTTAATAAATATAATTCTATTTCCATGAAGACATAAAGGTAGGATAGGAGGCTCTATTATCTGTCTGCCCCCTTGTTTTGTTCTGTTTGCTTTTGCTTGAGAGGCTCTGTGTCCCCAGAACCACAGATCTCATTTCTTCCTGACCTGTGCCCACATCTCTCCTGAGGAAAAGCTGCTTTTCTCCATGAACGCGGAGCCTCTCTCCACATCACTCTCTGTGCCTTTCTACTCATGTGTTGTTTATTTTTTTCCTCATGGCATTTATGCTATTTGACAAATAGCATATTTTCTGTTTATGGTATCTGCCCCAGCTAGGGCCAAAGCTTCATAAAAACAAAGGGTTTGTCTGTTTTGATTCATGGCTGTTCCCCAGTACTAAAACAGTGTCTAGCCTTCAGTGAAAAAAAAAAATGAATGAATTTTCCCTTATGCTCAGTTTCCAGGCTATGTCTGAAAAGTACACTAAAACGTTTCCTGTATTAGACTTTAAAGTATCACTTATTCCAGTCTCTTGGTCCAATTCCATCCATTTTATTAGATTTGTATGTGATTATCAACAGTTGGAGAAGGTTGAATATCTAAAAATGAGCTTAATATTATTATAAGAAATAAAGAAAATATATCTTGGCACCCAAATTTTATATGTTTGTTCATCTAAATTACAAAATGGCAAGTATAGGAAGAGCTATATGTAGTTGCTATATTCAGAATAAAGTTATTTTATAGGTATTCAGTAAGGATATAATCAACTATTCCATCCTCCCAAAGGCTTCACTAAGACAGAAGTCCAAATGTCAACTCTCCCACACCTGTATTAAAACCTTAAGCTATGAATTTTCATTTATAGTGCAACTTCATCTTTAGCATCACCATAAAAATTATGTAGGTTAGTTAATCTATATTAACAACTTTTTTTAATATAATTGGCTTAGAATTAGAAGCAAATTAAGGCTCTGAAAAGGCTGAAACATCTGAAAAGATGATTTTTTCTTATTGATTGTTAATCATTGTTCATGAAATAAAAAATTTTTCACTGGTGAACAAATACAACTTGCCATCTGCCAGTGATCATAACTCATGGGTAATAAGTATATACTTAGTTTTGAGTTTGTTTGTACGAGGGCATTTCTAACTACCTTTTTTGGGATGTATGCATATAAGTATGAGTAGATGAATGATTCTTATGAAATTTTGGACTGCTTAAATGAGTCGAAATAATTATATATGCTAGCAACACATACGAAAAAATGTGCCAGTCCATGTTAATACAATATCTAGTTGAAATAAAAAAACATCTTTTAGGTAGAAAATAAATAAAATGATTTGATTATACATGTAAGTACTGCACTAGAATAATTCCACTTAAACATATAGATGATGACATTCTTAGTGCAATTAATTTCTAAATGAAATTACCTTACACAAATATGTTTATAATAATTCTAGCATTAGTATTAATGGGAAAGTATTGTTATATTTATATACATTTATTCATATATGTACATATATATAAATGTCATATTACTTTGTCAAATAAAAACGTATTACGTACATGAATAAGGATTGCTGAAAGGAAAGGAATTTTCAAAGCAGCAATTTTATAAAGGCTACTCTTTTTTCTTTTTAAGGGAAGGACCTACAGGGTGATTAGGGTCTCACTGCTAGGTCGGACTCCTAGTGATCGTCTTACTTACAGCCCTTCAAGAATTGGTACTACAGCCATGCACCACCATCCCCAGTCTCAGTGGCTGTCTCAGAGGGCTCTGGGGGCGGGCTTCAGGAGCTTTAATTCGCTGAGCTAGTTGATTTTTTTTCGATCTTTTTGAGACAGGGTCTCGCTATGCTGTTCAGGCTTGCTGTGAGCTCACTTTCGTAGCACTGTTTGGTCTGGAACTCACATGAATTCTCCTGCTTCAGCCTCCCAAGTGCTGGGATTACAGTTATGCACCACTATGCCCAACAACTGAGAATTGCTGGGTATTTGTCCCAGCAATGAATAAAAAGAAACTAAGAAACAGAATAAAACTTTTCTTCCTTTAAGTTGGTTGTCTTTGGTGTTTTCCCATGGTAGTGACAAAAGAAAGAGTACGATAATGAGCCTGTCCTTGTCTCCAGGGTTGACTCCATTATTCTGAGGCTTTGGACCATTTAGAGGACTACAGCACTCACACCAGTAACCTGGAAACCAGCGCAGGGCTTAGGATAGATGGCATATCCTTCCATTTACATGCTGTAAGTATCACTCTGACTACTTTTTGGAGGATAGATTTTTGGGGGAAGGAAGACATTAATACAGGTAAACCAGTTTGGAAACTATTGAAATAGCTCCAAATAATGGAAGTCACAGCCTCTGTAGCGATGGTCAAGGGAATTAGATATGTTGACATTTGTGAATATATATAGAAGACAGAGCTAGCAAGGTTATAAATGAACTGGGAAATATGAAACCAAAATAAAGATGAATAATTGCTTAGAGGACTAAATATATGGAAATAAGCAATTCAGGTTACCAGAGGTTGTCAGCAAGAGGTTTTCTATATTAAATAATTCTATTTGTTTATGCCTTTGTTATTATGCATAAAGCTACTGAAAACTTAGCAGTTAAGAAAAACAAATGTTTGTTATAGCATGACTTTTCCAGATTAAAAACATCAGCTTGACTCAGAAGACTTTTCTGCTCAATGTCACATAAGGTGGATGTTGAGGAGCCTTTATCTACAGTTTCTAGAACTTCGTGTTGTTTGAAAATTCCTTTATGGTTTTCAACCCCTCCTTAGTGTTACAGAATTAAAGTCATTCCCATTGCTAGTATTAATCAGCAATCTTTCTCAGCTACTAGAAATCGTGTGCCACCCCATGTGAAGTGGTTCATGACAATCCATTTCCTACTATTCAAGAAAAGCATGGTAGGGTGAGGTAGTGGAGCTCAGTGGCAGAGTACTGGACTGAAACCCATGAGACCCTGAGATCAATTCCCACTGTGAAGGAAACGTGTACCACTCTTCATAACTGACTCAAGGAAATCTGTATGAAGTCATGTAATCCTGGAGTTGCTGTCCTGTGTCCTTCATAACGTAAGATAATTCAGGCAGAATCGACCCCATAAGTTTTCAAATAAAACTTTTCAGTCAAGGGGAAGAAATTATTCAGGATGCCTTCACTCTAAAATGGGAATCCTGAGACTCAGCGTCGAAGTCTGCATACTCAATACACTCACATATGAATGGAAACAATAAATAAATGTAGATACATAGGATTCTTTAACATAGCTTATTTCAGAGCAATGATATTACACAAAGCCTGTGACGCTACACTATATTCATATATGCATTTTATAATAATGAAATTCATGATAGGCAAGCAGTAAACAAAACAGCCCAGATGCCCATGAACAGATCATGATATATATATATATATATATATATATATATATATATATATATATATATATATATATTTCAGTAGCATTGAACAATAAAGAAGAATGAATCCATGCTATTTGTAGAAAAATCCATAGAACATGAGACCACAAGGTTAAATGAAATGTGCAAATCACAGAAAGTTAAATATCACACTATTTTTTCTTGCATGATACACTTAAAGCATAAGAGTTAAAAAGAAAGATTCTGTGAAACCACAAGACAGGTTTGGAGAGAATGACGGGCAGGAATTCAAGTTGGAGGGGCATGGAGGATAGAGGGCTAAAGGACTTAGACATAACCAGGGCACGCCCTATCCAGGTGCCAATCTCCTAAAATGAATATAACAAAGACGCACTGCAAAGTTCACAGTGAATCCTTATCTGTTGTAAATACAATATACCTTTTTTATCCCCTAAGATTTCAGGTTTAATGATTGATTTAATCGGTTTGAGTTTTCCCACTTTGGGCACAGAATGTGTCGGACTGCATACAATAAGAGAGGCCACGGCAAATGCACAGCTGCACGGGGTGCGCAGGGCGTGCCTGTGGATCCACTAAACTCGCAGCACAGTTATCAGCTCAGATTTTATTTCCACGTTATATATAAAAAGCATAACTCGAGAAAAGGTAATCACACACATTTTATCATGTAGAGTGAGGACCTGCTTCAAGTTCTGCAGTGCATTCGCTCTCAACACATTAACTTCTGGCGCAAAAGTGGCGAGGCCCTGCCTGGCCCAAGTGGGAACGCCAGGGTCATGCATGGCAGGGCTCAGCCCAGAAACTGCTGCCCTCGATTTTCTTTACTGTTCCAATCCATTCTATTAAGTAATGCAACACAATGAACAATGGTGTTTATTTCTCCTTAAGATTACACATTACAGTGTTAAGTACAATTGGAAATGTGTTTTTTGTTTTCTATTTTCCATAATTTTTACTGTTATGTATTTATAGCACATACTAATTTCACTCACTCTATGGAGTTGGTGCACATGTGTGACTCACTTCAAGTCCCTGCTTTCTATTCCTCCCTTTATTTATTTATTTATTTATTTATTTATTTATTTTTTGTCTTTTTGAGGCAGAGTCTCTCTATGCAGCTAAGGCTAAGGCTGGCTTTGAGCTCATTTTTGTAGCCCAGGCTGGTCTTGAACTCACACTGATCCTCCTGCCTCGGCCTCCCAAGTGCTTGGGTTATAGGCATGCGCCACCAAGCTCAGCTTCCCTTTACCTTTTTGTCCAGCATTAATTCTTTCATTCATCTTATAAAAACTTATAATATGTATTATCATATTTACAGGTTGACCACTACCATGGACCTTAACTATTTCAAAATTCAAATTGTAATCTCGTTTTTCTATATTTTGACATTTGCTATAGTTGAAACAGTCTGTATTCAGTGAAGATAATGCACAAATTTTCTTGTGAATTAAAGCCATGAATTAATACATTGTTGATTCACCTAGCTGCAGAATGTCTAGCAAATCTAATAGATTAGGGTAGTTTGTCATTGAAACACTACCTTTAAATTTAATCCATAATACTGAAAAATAAGCATAAGAAATATACAGGTACGTGTTTGTAATATTAATTTAAATGTGATTAATGAGGAGTATATTAAAATTGGGTAAATAGCACAGGAATAAAACATTTGTTTTATCAATATATGATGTATTCATATGCATTCATACTGTTTGTATTCAAGAAAGCCCTAGTTTGTAATTCTGTACGAACTAAGAGAAATTCCTTTACAGTCGTTATTGAACTTTTAATTATGTAGGCTCTTTAAAGCTATGGTGATGGGCCAGCAAATATCTCAGTGGATTAAAACACCTGTGATCAAGTGCAGGGCCTGGGGTTTGACCCCCCAGGCCAGCCTTACCCGCCTCAACCCCAGGGTGCCCTGAGAGGGTGCCCTGAGACAACAACCAAGACTGAGCTTGGTGGCACACCTGTAATCCTAGCTCTTGGGAGACTGTAAACAGGCAGATTACCATGAGTTTGATGTAATAGTGAGCCCCTGAACACCCTGTAGACCCTTCTCTAGCATGCAAAAAAATAAAAAGACAGAAAAAAAAACTATCCTGAAAGTATAATTTTGATAGTTTTCTATGATGAAAAGTAGTATACATTTTTAAATTTACCATTAAATCATTAATAGCTACATCAAATTAAATATAATTTACACACTTACTATTTTATGAATTTTATTTTAAATTGTTGCATATGTATCTTTCCCTTTTTGTAGTTTTATAAAAATAATATTAAGTATGTGCCTAAAATGCTCAAAATTTTCTTTTCTTAGTCATTCACTCTCTCTTTGCTGCCATACCTCTAGCTAATTAAAGTAACTATTTAAAGATGCTATAAATGGTATATATAATAAGACTTTTAATTTTTTAACCAACTGTGGAGAGTTGAGACTTTGCAATCATTGAAATGTTAAGAACAAGGTCATTTTTAATGCATGCCCTCCTGCCAGACCGAAATTTAATCTATTCAATGAATTCATTATATCAACCTGAAATAATTTTCATTTAAGGCACAAGATATGAACAAAATGTGGGCTCCAAGATAGCATCAGAACCCTTTATCTTCACCTTCATCCCTGTGGACACCACCATGTGCTGTTCCTTGCTCCTCACATCTACTCCATATTTATAAAACTTACGGAATATATTCTCTGTAAAATAGATTACCTGGCTGTCCTTGTAATCACAACCTTAGGGGAGAGTTGCATTGCTTAAAGTTTTAAATTACTATCAATGCTTGACAATCCTTGTGTTAAATTCTCTGAAATCATTAAAATCTTAGAGCAGCACCTATACTGACTTCTAACAGACTATTAATTATGCAGATACTTTCTTTACACTTCTCCTAGACATTCTCTGTATAATTTAGCTAGGTTCTCTGTGTTACAAGTCTATCTCACATTTTGTATTCTCTCAGAATAGTTAAGAGTCCACGTCTTAGCTGAAACTTTCATTTTTCATGCTGTAATTATTTTTTCTTTTTGCCTTGAAGTAAAGCAAATACTGAGAGCTTCTTTTCTATGCTTTCATTGAAATTTTATGTCCTAACAAAGATGCGCTCTTACCTTTCAGCTGCCGACTTGAAATGCCCTCAGTGCAGACTGAGAGTACCCTAAGTGTAACGTAAGTTCAGTTCTGTCACTTTACACGGACTTTTCCTAGGTATGCTCTATTGGTATGGATTTCTGTAAAAACTGATCAGAAAGGAGTGACTGTGAACTTATCCTTTCCTACAGGATAATAAAAGAATCCATGGCAGATATAATGTTTTATTTCTCTTCTGGGCTTGTAGACTTCATTTTCTCTTGTGTCACATGGGTATAACAAAACTGTATCTTGATGTCTGTTTTTCTGATGAACCTGCCACTTGGATTGCAGTAATTGTGCTTCTGGGTTCTAAACCTGATTCATTGCAAAAACCATCTTCTGCCTGTAAAACCACAGGTCCTACCGCTTGATGTTGAGGGGTTCTGATCAACTTTAGAACTTAGAACCTTATTTTCTTAAGTGACAGACAATTCTAGTGCCTTTAAAACTGTGCACTTAACATTTAATTGATTTTCATGAGAATTATGTTATGATAGTAACTTAGAGATCAATTAGCTATGGGAAATACAATTTATAAAATCTTTCTGATATGTAAAAATTACTGAGATTTCAGGTGATAGTTTTGTTAAAATAATGATTATCAGTATGATAAAGTTTATTTTTCCTTTCAGTGTAAGTTGCATTCAATATCTGGGATTGAAAAAAAAGGTAAGATCCTTCATGCTTCATTTAGTAAGAGATGTCTCATACTGCAAGATCTGAGTCATGCTCCTTATTTAAAGTATAAATCAATAAGATACTTAAATTATCAACAGTGTTAAGTATTTTGAAAATAAATAAAGTAATATTTATCTATTTATCCAAACCAAAATGCAGGTGTTTTTCTGCTCCCCCTATACGTAGGTCCCACACTTCTTATTTGTAATGTGATGCAAAATAAACGAAAAGAAATATATTTATACTGCCAACAATGGTTTGGATCTTAAATGAGTGCTAAATATTTTTAAATTTTATGATATTAAAGTGATTCATTTTTGTACAAAACTTTTTCTTTTTTTTTTTTTTTTTTTTTTTTTTTTTTTTTTTTTTTTTTTTTTTTTTTTTTTTTTTTTTTTGCGGGACTGGGTTTCGAACTCATGACCTTACACTTGCCAGGCAGGCACTTGTACCATGGAGCTATCTCCCCAGCCCAAAACTTTTTCTTTGGAAACAAAATCTATGCCTCTTGATTTTGGAGAAGTCTTGTCAACTAGCAAAAATTCTATAATTTGAACAAATTAATTTGCATAATGCATACTTTGATTTCATACTAAATATTTTAACATTGTTAATAGGAAAAATAATAATGATGTTATTAATATTTTTTACAACATTTCTCTTAATTCATATTGATGACTTTCTCAGGACATGTAATTATTAACAACCATATACTGGTTTGGTTTCATCAGATTAAAATCTTAAAACTGGGCGTAATCCCAGTTCTTGGGAGGCTGTAAACAAGTGGATCACTAAAAGTCTGATCTAGCACTGAGATGCTAAATACCCTGCAGACCCTTCCTTAAAAATGCAAAAACAAAAAAAAAAAAGATTAAAAACTTACTCAAGCCGGGTGTGGTGGCACACACCTGTAATCCCAGCACTTGGGAGGCTGAGGCAGGAGGATCGGTGCGAGTTTGAGACCAGCCTGGGCTACAAAACTGAGCTCAAGGCCAGCCTGAACTGCATAGCGAGACCCTGCCTCAAAAAGACAAAAATAAAATAAAATAAAATAAAATACAGTAAAATAAAAATAAATAAACATAAAAAACTTACTCAATCTCAGCAGTTGTTGTAGACTTTCTATAAATATGTTTGATCAAAAATACCATTATCATGTCCCAATCTATATAAAATAAAATGTAAGAATTTAATGTCTATAAACACTCATCAACAAAATTACTGAAAAGGGTAATTGAAACACAATGCATTTCAGAGAATAAATATTAGCAATGACACCTGATTTGAAGGGCAAGAAAGTAAAACTTGAAGCACTTGTACACATCGATCGTTCAAGAGGGGCCAGCCTGATAGCTCAGCGGACTATAGCGCCTGCTTGGGCGAAGCACAGCAGGCAGCCCCTGTGTGCTCGCTGGCCCTGCCCATGAGGTGTGCTAACAGGGCAACAGAGACTGGGTGTGGTGATGCACCCTTGTAACCCCAGCACTCGGGAGGCTGAAAACAGGAGAATCACTCTGAGTGTGACCTACGCAGCGTAGGCCTTGTAAACCCTATCCTAAATTCAAGAAAGAAGAAAGAAAGAAAGAAAGAAAGAAAGAAAGAAAGAAAGAAAGAAAGAAAGAAAGAAAGAAAGAAAGAGAAAGAAAGAGAGCCTGGCTTGGTGGCTCACGCCTGTAATCCCAGCACTTGGGAGGCTGAGACAGGAGGATTGATGTGAGTTCGAGACCATCCTGGGCTACCAAAGTGAGCTCAAGGCCAGCCTGAACTGCGCATGGAGACCCTGTCTCAAAAAGACAAAAGAAAGAAAGAAAGAAAGAGAGAGAGAGAGAGAGAGAGAGAGAAGGAAAGAAAGGAAGGAAGGAAGGAAGGAAGGATGAAAGAAAGAAAGAAAGAAAGAAAGAAAGAAAGAAAGAAAGAAAGAAAGAAAGAAAGAAAAAGTCTAAAAAATCACTTTATAGCAGCCCAGTAAGTTTGGAGTTAGAGATTGTTATGAAAAGTTAGGATGAGTCATATGGATAAACAAGGTTAGTGAAAATACAAATGTGAAATTTTTATAAGTGTATAATTTCTTTCCATCTCTAAAGGCAAACAGTTTAAGACCCTTGTCCTTTTCAAGCCAAGCTAAGACAGACTTCCAAGGAAAAACCCAAAGAAGATCTTGAACAAGTGCCAGAGTGTGAATCAAATGTGAGAGCCAAACTACTGAACGACATCCCCACGCTGAAGAGTGACACTTTGGTTTCTTTCCATTACTTTACTGCTAATATGTTGACAGCAAGGTCTCTGAATCCTAAGCAAATACAGGATTGCTAGCTTAGCAGCAGCAAAGCACCAAAGAATGCTTCTCACCTGTTAGCGTCCTCTTAGTGTTGCATATTAGTGTTTCAGACAGTCCACAATCAACCGCAGCAGCCAATAAAATCTAACGCATACTACCCTCTGCAACAAAGTCTAAAAGCTAAATTGATTTCAGAAAATGCTGTGTAATGAGCAGGATTGTAATATTAGAACAAATCAAGACAAGAAATAAACGGCATGGAGGGAGAAAGAGGGACTTGACGTTACTTTTCTTAATTAATGAGCAGGTGCTAAAAATAGTATTTAGAAGGAAAGAGGGAATGGTGCAGATGGATAGGAAAATCTGCAAGAGAACAGACTGAAAATGCAAGGAAAAATAATCTCAAAAACATATCGGGGGACCAGTAAAGCCACTGGTCAAATAACCTATGCTGAACACATATAGCACATTTAAAAATATACAAACTGTCTGAGAGCGCTATTAGAAACGAGAAACTACCACCATTGACTATCTTAAGATTAGTTCTGAAAACAATTTACAAATCAATAAACTCCAGTGCCTTACCATTCTATCAATTTGTGCAAACTACAGTATACATAATTTATTACTATAAGTATGAGTAAAGCATAAAAATTGAGAAAGAGGGCTGGCCAAATAGCTCAGCTGATTAAAGCACCTGCTTAGGCAGATGCAGGGGCTGGACCTGGGCTTCATCCTCTGGCGTCACATGTGGGCCCCACCCCTGGGTGCCTTGAGACAGTGATTGAAACTGAGCATGGTGGTGTGTGCCTGTAATCCCAGCGCTGGGGAGCCTGAAAACAGGAGGAAGACTGTAAATCCTACCTGTATAATGACACCCTGTAGATCCTGTACTGAATATATAAAGGATAATAAAAAAGAACATAGTTCCTGTCTCATTCCTGTTTCTCTCAATACTTTCTCTGAGTCTCCCCCATTGTACTCTCATTATTATATTGTGTACTTAAGAATTTTTCTCTGTATGCATATGACTGATATGGCCAGAAAATTCATTTTGTGATGGAGGAGAGCAAACCTGCAACTTGCCCCAGGATGGAGTCAATCTAGTCTCCTCATCCCTGCTTGAAGGAGCTTCGCAGACCTCGTCCTTTGCCAGTTAGGCAGGACAGAGCTATTGCTTGGTGCCGCCCATGTACAAGGTGGCTCCTCCTCCCTCAGCTTGCTGTCCTGCGCATCAGCCCTCCACAGGCACATCCAGAAGTGTGCTGTGCTGACCTTCTGGGCTCTTTAGGAGTCACTTACGTTATTCAGCAGGCCTCAAGGCCCCAACTGTGTCCAATGAATCAGAGAACTACTGAAAAAAGAATTTTACTACATTCGCTAAGTGTGAAACAATGAACAGAAGCAAGTAGACAACCAAAAGTATAAACATATTTATAATGTTATTTTGATACAAATTCATACATCTCTAGCAATACATAAATCTGACATTAAATAGGAAAAATAATGATTTGCTATGAAAATTGCAAGGTGGTTGCAGTTTTCTTTACCATTTTGCATTTCACATGTGGTGCTGGAATTTGTAAGTGGATGTAAAAGATTAACTTTTGGACAATATATTTAATTGCATCAAAGTTGTATTTTATTATTTTAGTATATCTGTCTAGTTAGATAAAACAATTATGGTTTAATTTTCATGTTGCTGTAATATTTCCTTTCTGTTTTGAATAAAAAAGGATACATTCATTGTAGCCTTATTTGCTGGTGAGGGTTTTTGTCCTTAGAGAACTCTGGGGTTCATTTGTGTACCAGTCTTTAACTAAACAAAAGAACATTAATTACATGTGAGGTATAGAGAAGATTTGAGTTACTTCTTTGAGAATCTGTTGTTCATACAAAGAGTTCATTGGTCATGTCATAAAAATCCTTCTTTAAGAGCTTATAGTTACAACCTGGCACTCCCGTGCCACTTGGCATTCTACAACCCCCCAAAAATCCCAAGCAACCCTGAGGTATCACAGGCTGCATCAGTACAATAGTTCATGCCAGTTATTATCAGTCACCTGACCACTTATCAACAGCTGCATCGACACAATATTTCATGCTACTGCTTAATATTTTCCACTTATTAATACACGTTTCCAGTACGTAAAGATGACCATCATCACAGGGGATTGGCACCTGTACCTAACATATCTTACTTCTTTTTACTTTTTGATAGCCAGGAGATGATCCTAAGTTTTATTTAGATTGATGAAATATTGCACAAGAATATTTTATGCTTTAGCTTAGTTATGCAGCTAATGCTAGAGTATGTCTTTGAATACAATTTGCAAATATTTATAATGCAGATGTATGTTGGGGTCATTTGTTCAGTTATTGTAGCCTAACTTCATTTTTATTTCAATATTTATTAATATTGACAGGAACTGCTGAAAATTGCACTGGGATAAGTTTGTGCAGTATTAGGTCATGTGCTGAAGTAAGTGCTTTTCCATCTTTTTTCCAGCCAGGGGATTGGGAAAACGAAAGGTCAAATTTCATATAAACAAGGAAAGAAAAATGTGAAATTTGAGCTATTTTTACCGTTCAAAATTAACATATAGTTTTAAAGATTAGCAAAGTTTCAATGACTTTCCCTTCAGGTAAGATAAAAGAAATAAAATGTAGAAAAGAGGCAAGAAAATCTTAATTAAAGGTTAAACTTTTAAGATTCAACTTCCTGGACCAGCTGAAGTTACCCAGGGCTGTCACATCCACATTTCTTTGCTTCAATTCAAGCTTCCACTCTACCGGACCCATTGCTCTCAGAATGTCTCAGCAACACAGAAAGTCCACAAATGAGTTTAACTGAAAAACAGAGAGCAGGAGTCTGAAGGAAGAATGTTTAAATTAAAGTAAAGTAATGGACTAATCCCAGAGACACCTGTAGAAAAGGCTGGTGTGCTTCTTGGGCTTGCATCAATCTCTTCCAGGGTTCCCACCCCTGCAAAAGGAACTTGAAAGTTCCCTGTTCAGCAAACAATGCACCTCATTTTGCTGAGACCTGCACTTCACTGTAAAGTGCACTCTAAAATCTCTGTCTACTAAACCTCCTGCATGCCCCTTACTGATATGTGCACAAATCCTGAAAGTCCATTTGATGAAGGGCTATACTTTAGATCTCACAGAATATTGTGAACTGGGAGATTTGAAGAGCTCACCTACAGATTATAAAAGAGACAGTAAGGGGTAAATGCAAATCCTTACACGAATACTAGCAAAATTGTTTCAGTCGTTGTATGTGCTCTCAGCATCTGGAAAGAAAAGTTAGGGATGGAACAAAAAGGTAAAGGAATAATTTCAACCTAGAAGAAAAAATTTACTCTCTAGGAAGCTTTTTGAATGAAATATTAGTTGTGGGTGTATCCTACTTTGAGTAATGACACATAAACCAGGTCATATGATATAGCTTTTATGCATATGAATATGTTACATCGATTTTGTGTCAGGAAAATTATTTCAGAAGAGAGACAAGTCAATTTAATTAACCTAAGGAAGGCTTATATGAAGATGTTCACTTAATAAACAGTATCTCCTGTCTCATTAACCTTGTTGTTTATATATAACATTTGTGATTATACCTATTCAAAACTAATAAATAATTCCTAATAAAGATATACTATATTTACAAAAATTATAAATCTAATCATTAAAAATGCTTCGGAGATAAAACAACATGGACTGGCCTGTGCAGGAAACAAAGATTTTTGGATATTAGTTTTCAGAGTTTCAAAGATTCTGGATATTAGTTTAAAATACCATGTTACATACTTTGAAAGATGGTTGAACAAGATAAAGCCAATGCAAAAGCTCAGTTTTAAAAAGAAAGACAGTTTTAACATTAGAACATAAACTAATCTGAACACATGTGTTACACTGAGCAGAATGAACCCAACAATGAAAGTCCAATACTCAGTGACTTCAATTATGGGATGCCGTAAAAAGCCATCAAATTTACGGAGATACAGTGGTGGCTGTGGGCTCAGGGGACAGGTCGGGGCTTCCATTTTTATTGTTTAATTTTTATTTTTATTAGTACACGTTTGGATTACATGATTCCATTCATTGTGGGAGTTCCTGTGTGCTCATAAAACATCTTTATTCTTTCTACATCACCTTCCCTTCTTCCCAGTCCCTCCGCTCTCATCATTTGGTCTCCCTCTTGTTTATAAAAACTATGTCTCCCTCTTTCCCTCTATTTACTATTTACTTCATACTTCAACATATTAAAACTTTGAATTTCTCATATCACAGGAACCATATGATAGTTAAGCATGTATGCCTGCTTTATTGTAATTAATATTATCATATACAGGTGTATAAATTTACCTAAGCACAACTCAGATTCATCCTTCTTTAAGACTAGTACAACATTGTGTATAACCACCATATTTTGTTTAATTATTCCCTGTTGGTGGACATACAGGCCACTTTCAGGAAGTAGCTGTTTTGAATTACACTGCTGTCAATGCAGGGATATATGCACCGCTGTCATATAATGTCTGTAGAACTGTTCAGCACGTAGATAGAAAGAGAAAATAGCATTGATGGAATTCCACTTTTTAGTTTTATGGCGATTCTTGCTGATCTCCGTAGTGATACTACTAGCATATAGTCACAACAACAAGTTAGAAAGTTTCCTTTCCCCCTATAGTGTCACTAATATCAGCTATTTCTATCATCATTTCTTGTTGCTAGCCATTGTCTCTGGAACATAATGGACACAGCACCAAAGATATCTGGAAAATAATGTAAAACTTCTAGAAATGGATACTTGCGATGGTTGCATAATAAAGTGAATGAATTTAAGATATAAAACTATACATAAAAATTGGTTAAAGGGCAAATAATATACTATGTATATTTCAAGCCTTTGTAATTTTTAAAGAATGCAAAATAGTGATAAAAACACAAACAGTGCAAGATTTCACTCAACAAATAAGAAAAATTCAGCAATTGTTTCTGTGTTACATGATGCTATCTTTAAATTACTTATTCAGCTTATCAGATACAAACTTGTAAGGTCCATCTAATGACAAAAGCGATAACAATGAAACAGTAACAAAGCAGTTATAATAAATTCAAAAGAGGAGAAAAGTCAGAGGAAAAAAGCATGTAAGCATTAACTGCTCCTTTCAAAAGATCAGCAATAATTGGCGATTATCCAAACTGTGCTGCCTATACACATAAATATATTTCCCGTCGTTCATTTGTCTTTAGCCTCGTCCTAGTTTATGCCTCCTCCTGAGCAATTTCTCTTCCTTTCAGAGCATCTGTTGTGCTTTTGGATGTTCCTTACTCTTTCATGTTCTCACTCTAGCAGTGTTCGTACAGACGGCTCTCATTCATTTCCCTTACCAATATAGTCTCTAGCTGCACCCATTTATCTACAAAAGCCTCAGATTTATCTTTTTATGGCTGAATAGTACTCTAGTTACTCCAATGTGTAAAAATACCATATCTTCTCTACCCATTCCTCAGTTGGTGGGCATCCGTCTCATAAATGCCCACCAATTTTTGGACTGTGGCCATATCCCCAATGTTGGTTATTCCATTCCAGGAGCACTAAATGTCTTTCCATTTTCTGAAATGCTTTTTCATCTCTTTTTTTCAGAGTAGTATAATTTTTGCTGTATAATTCCTTTTTTTTCTTATTTGAGATTGATTCTTAAGTATTTCATTTTTTAAGGTATTATTGTGAAAGTCCTGGTGTCCATAAATTCTTTCCAGTGCATTCATGGTTGTTATATGGAACAGCTACTTATTTTATGTGTTAACTTTGTATCCTACTGTGCTACTCAATTTGGTTATGAAATCTACAAATCTTTTAGTGGAGACTTGGGGAATTTGTATGTTCAGTATTATGTCATCTGCAAATTGTGAGCATTTGACTTTTTTCTTTCTAATCATTATTCCTTGTATTTCTTTCTCTTACCTAATTGCTCTGGCTAATAATTTGGAAATCATATTGAATAGGAGTGGTGATAGTGGACGTGCTTGTCTTGTTCCTGATTTTAAAGTGAGTTCTGTCAGGTTTTCTCCATTATCTACGACATTGGCTATACATTTGTCTCAAACGACTTTAATCAGGCTGAGGCAAACAAAATCTGTTCCTATTTTCTGTAGGATTTTTTTAAAATAAAGAATATGTTCTTCACTTCATCAAAAGCCTTTTCTATAACTACTGAGATGATCACAGGAGTTTTGTATTCTGCTCTGTTGGTGTGCTGTATTGCATTTATGGTTTGCAAATACTAAACCATCCTTGCATTCTTATGATGTATCACATTTGGCTGTCATGTATAATCTTTGATGATTTGCTGCATTCTGTTTGCTAGTCTGTTATTGAAGAATTTTACATCTGTGTCCATTAGGGAGATTGGCCTATAATTTTCTTTTTGATTTCGTTCTTTCTCTGGTTTTGGTTTCAGAGTAAAACTTACCTCCCTGAATGACTTACAGAAAATTTGGTCTAATTCAGCTGTGAGTCTATTTGGACCTGGGATTTTCTTTGTTGTTGTTGTTTTTTTTTCTATTACATTTTCAATTCCATTGGCTGATATTGGGTTATTGAGAATCTTTATAACTTTTTTTTTTTTTTTTTGTGGGACCAGGGTTCAAATTCACAACCTTGCACTTGCGCAGCAGGCACTTGTGCCTCAGAGCCATCTCCCCAGCTTCCGAGAATCTTTACACGTTCTTGATTTAGCTTTGGTAGTTCAAGTGTATCTAGGAAATCTGTCCATTTCTTCTGTGTTTCCCATTTTGTAAAAGTAAAGGTTTTAGAAGCAATTATTACTAATCTTCTGAATTTCTGTAGAGTCTATAATGATTTTACTTTTTCTTTCCTCACTGTGTGAATTTGAATTTTTTCTTTTCTTTTCAAAATGAGACTAGCTAGGGGTTTACCAATTTATGTATTCTTTAAAAAGAACCAACTCTTTAATTCATTAATTCTTTTTATTATTTTCTTCTTCACCATTGCATTTATTGTTCTTCTAATCTTTATAATTTCGTGTCTTTTTTGTTATTTGATTTGGCTCGTTCTTTATTGTCCGGGCATTTGAGGTGCAGTTAAGATTGTTTGTTTATACTTATTCTGTTTTCCAGATGTAAGAATTTTTCACAGTATATTTCCCTCTTAACTCACCTTGCATCTCACAGGTTCCAGTATGTTGTATCTGAATTTTCATTAGATTGTAAATATTTCTTAGTTTCTGCTTTGATACATTGATTGTTCAGGAGGGCAGTATTTAGTTTCCGTGTGTTTAGAGTTTCTGTAAGTTTTTATAAGTTCCAATTTCCTTGCACTATGATCTGATAACCTGCATGTAATAATTGTGACTCCTTTGCATTTGCTTAAGCATATTGTATGTGCTAGCACATGATCTATTTTGAAGGATATTCCATGTCCAGCTGAGAAAAATACGTATTTGATACTGTTGGGTGAAACCTTCTGTATATTTCTACTAAATCCAGTTCTTCACAAGTTCGGTTAAGGTTTGTTTTTGCTTTGCTCATGTTTTGCATGTTTGACCTATCTCTTTGTATCAGTGGGACATGGTATTAAAATCCCCCAATACACTTACGTTATTGCTCATTAGATATTTTTTCATGTCCGCTAATATTTGTCTCATATAATTGGGTGCTACCACATTGAGTGAATATATATTCATAATGGCTACTTCTTATTCTTGAAGTTTTCCCCTAAGAAGTAGGTAGTGTCATTCCTTATGCCTTTTAGTCATATCTGGTTTGACGTTGACCTTGTCAACAAAAAGAAAAGCTATTCAAGTTGCTTTCTGGGTCCCAGTCACATGGAGCATTGATTTCCATCCTTTGCTATGCAGGCTGTGAATTACCTTGTGAGTTAAGTGTGTTTCTTTAATGCAGAATATTGTTGGATTTTGTTTCTTGATCCACTTTTCCAGTCTGCTTCTTTTGTTTGGTTACTTGAGGTTACTTATATTGATAGTAATAACTGATGTGCACTGGTGTGTCTTGGTCACTTTGCTTTCCTACTGTAGGACTCCTACTATTCCCTTTTGCTTATTTGCTTGCTCTCCTTGGTTGTTCTCATCTGTTGGTGTTGAAGTGGTGGTCATCTTTGTGTCTTTGTAAAATATCTATCAACACTCTTGGTAGGGTTGATTGGGTTGTCATGAGTTTGTTCAGTTGTTCTTCATCATGGAAGCATCTAACCTTTCCATTAAGTTTTATGGAAGTTTTGCAGGATACATCAAGCTGGTTTGAAAAAAAAATTTTTTTCAAGAACGCATATCTCACTTCGAGCTCTTCTTGATTTGATAGTCTGTGTTGAGAAATCTGTCATGATTCTGACTGTCTTTCTATTATAAGCGACATATTTCTTCTTTCTAACAGCTTTTAATATTCTGTTTTTTTGTTTATATTCTGGGATCTTAATGATTATGTCTTGGTGAAGATTTATTTTTGTGTATCATTAGTTGAGGTTCTATGTGCTTTGGTTACCTGTATTTATTTATTTTAATTTAGGACAGGGTCCACAGGATGTATAAGGTCTCACTATGTAGACTGGGCTTACAGGGATCCTTCTGTCATACACTGTTTTTAATGTCTTTCTTGTTATCTCCAGCTATTTCATTGATACCTATTATATTATTTATAATATATGCCATATAATAAATGTTTTATTTTCTTTGCATCATCTTATAGGTATTTTATTGCTATTTCCTGGATTCTTTTTCATTTTAAGAGATGTTTCCTTTTCTGTTCATTAGCTACAATACTATTTGTAAAGTCTGAAATTCTATCTTTTTCATTGAAGTGGTTTTGCCAGCTTGCAGTGGAACTATTAATGTTCTTCCTACCAGTATGAATCTGTTTCATGCATTCTAGTCCTTTTCTATATTGCTCATTTTATGTTTCCATCATTTTCCTATTCCATTGTAATTTTTTATATGTGTCTTCCTTAGATGCATCAAGCAGTTCTTTTATGATTGCTGTCATATCCTTTTTTACCCGTGACATTATTTCTGATCTGATTTCTTCTCTAGCCTGATAGTGTTGTGTATTTACTTCAGCTACTATCATTTCAGAAATGTTAGGTGCATGACTTCCAAGTTCTTCTATTACCTTGTCTTCTGGACTTGTTTTGAGTAGGCTAGTTTGAAATTGCCTTTTGTTCCTTCCTTTGGTCTTTCTTTGCAGGGATAGTAGATGGACAGGGTGCAAGCCAACAAGGCTCTCTGGAGAGTGGGAAAGCAGGGTATGATCACCGAAGCTCCTGCTATGGCTCAATGCAGTTTGTACCTCATTAAGGAGAAAAGGCAAGTCACAGTTCAAGGAGGATCCAACACTGATGAATACCTGACCCAGGGAACTTAGGGAGGAAGGCTGAAGGGAGCAGGACTAGGGATGTAGCGTTCCCCCAGACACATTTGGGAGTGGTGCCCAGAGTCAGCACACTGCAGCCTACAGCAGGAAGATCAGAGGGGTGGGGACTAGCCTACCAGGTGTCTCTGGCAGTCTTCAGGGAGAGCAAGAACTTCCAGACTCAGTAAATTCCCTTTAGTACTATGTTTGAAAAGATTAAAACATATCCATTAGGGAAATTTTTGGAAACCTTGAGATTGAGAGCCTTGATTTCAGGTAATGCCTGTAGTCAGTCACAGGAAAGGTACTTATCCACCAATCTCTAGTATCCTGAAGTAAAACACTGTGTGGATATTTATCCTTCAATAACTTACCCCACAAGAACATAGTTAAACTATTTCCAATTTGAGAAAAGTGAAGGGTTTCAAGGTGACCCAAGGTTACAGTTATAGATTTAATTCCATAAATAAAGTAGCCCTGTCTTTTTATTTTACCTTTGACTATGAAACATTATAAGGCTACTTGTTTGGGGCAGAATTTTTTTTTCAAATTTTGAAAGAGACCAGTTACAAAGAAAACTCAGGAAATGAATAGTGGTGAAAATTAAGAAAAAGAAAAGATATGTAAGTGTATAAGCTCTTAAGAAATTATAAAGTTTAACGGATAAGTATAGAGGAATAAAAGACTTTTGTTGTTAAAAGTTTATTGTTTAGTCTTTAGAATGAAGGGATAATTGTGTGACTATGTGTATTCATGACACACACAGAGAGAGAGAGACAGAGAGAGAGAGACAGAGAGAGAGATACAGAGAGAGAGAGAGAGAGAGAGAGAGAGAGAGAGAGACTGTGAGGTAGAAAATTAGAATGCGCCTGAAATTACGTACTTAAACAAATCCTCAGGAGAATCTATTCAGAGAAGTTCAGATTTTTCAAAGTAGACCTGAAAGGATTTAAATACAAACAAGATGAAAACAATAACTCATGCCAATTCAAGAAATGGATATCAGGAAGTTCTTTTTTTCTTCTATTAATTATGAGATTCTCTAAGTACTTTTTGTGCCGTGATGCACAGAAATCATTCATCCTGCTTTACAGCACACGAAGCCCAGAAAAGAAATAGGAAATGCTCTCTGCACATGTATTTCCCAATTATCCTAAAATTTACCCTGTTGAAAACAGAAATAATTGATACAGGTGTCTACCCTTTTCTTTTTGTCCAGTGCCTTGGTTGCCATACAGTGACTGAGACTGCAATGTACTTATTATAAGTAGCTATCGCGTATTTTTTAATGGGATGGGCATTTGATGATCTGCCAAAAACACATTTATGAGTCTTAAAGGTATTCATGCTGTGAAAAATATTCATGTAACAAAACATATATGGACAAGAGAGTAAACAATCGGTTACATGATAATACTACCCATAGAGTTTTGTTTTGCTTAAAGAGCAAAATCTGCTACTCTCATTCACTGAATAATATTTCTTGCAGTGATAGTTTCAAAGCATAATCTGCTTTTTTTAATGCTTTGTGTGAAAATGATCATAAAGACAGCAAGGTACTAGAGGGAAAGACAATAAAAGATTAAAATAAAACCCCTAACACTTGAAACATAATTATGAAATGTCCTTCCTTATATAACACTTGTGTAACTTACTCCATTACAATCTCTTCTCATTCTCGTGTTTAATAGTAGGACACAGTGATGGCTGAGACAGGAGGGTTACTCTGGGTCGGAGCTGCACAGTGAGATCCTGTGCCAAAATAAGTAAATAAAAGATTTTTAGAAATATGTACATGCTTTTTAAAATTTATAAAAACAATTGAAGAGTCTAATGTCAATAATAGTTCTACCAATTTTATAATGCTAAGACTGTTACTCTTAGGAGTTATCTACTCTAAACATACTTTTTTAACAAACATTAGTGTTTTGAGGCTACAAAACATACTATTCTCTATCAAGTTTTAATGTCTGATGTAATATTTATGATCATAAAATGATTTATTGAATTGGTATAGAAACTTCTCATTTAAACTTGGAAGATGCTACTAGACAAGTTTCTGAAGTAGAAAAATGATATCTAGAAACACATTGATCTCTACAAAAGTACATAAATTTATATAATGACATTGATAGTAAGTTATATTTGATTTTAAATCTTAACTTCCCAGTATTTTGGAATAAGACAATGACATTGTTCCTTGCCTTCTAACATTCCCAATTTTTTTTCTGTTGAAGCCAGTGAACGCTGATATAGAAACAACAAAACATGGCTAAAGAATATAAATTGTTTTGAGTATAAAATAATAAATGTCATAAAATATACTTCTTGCAGAAAAATATGTATAAAATCCCAGAATAAACAAAGGTCCACGAAGAGGGTTGGCGTGGCCACAGCCGAAGTGGAGAACGGAGTGTGCAGCGTGTGCGGGATGATCTCCTTGCTCTGAATTCAGAAGTTTATGTATGCAAGTT
This sequence comes from Myocastor coypus, assembly GCA_004027025.1. Lineage (NCBI taxonomy): Eukaryota > Metazoa > Chordata > Mammalia > Rodentia > Myocastoridae > Myocastor > Myocastor coypus. Next base: position 43,841 of record PVJA010011949.1, read on the forward strand.
GATCTTACTTGGGCACACCATGACTAACTTCAAAATAAGTTTAGTTTATAAATTCAAAATAAACACTTCTAATGTTATAAGTGCAATCTTACATGTTCATTGTTAGGGCCACACCCGTACGATATCCTGTAGAGTTATCTAAAATTATAGAGAAATTAGATGATAACTGTGATGTGCACATTCTCCACAGTTATTATCTCATGAAGGTAAGTATGACTTCTCAGGGACATGTGTGACATCTATTACTCAAATATAGCACAGTGAACATGCCTTATATAGGGGAGTGGTGGGTGCAGAAGTCTCCTGTACTTCACAATCACAATCACAAAAGGCCTTACTGCATAATCATTGGCCAATTTCTTTCCCATTACAAGTGGCATTACATATTATATAATGTCACTGTATCCAGGATACAAAGTGACTTTTTTCCCTTCTCACACATTCAAACCAGTTAAAGAAATGAACAAAATATCTGCCTGGACCATTTTATTTATTTTCATTTCTGAAGCTTTTTTTTTATGGCTTGAAATACTGCCTAACAAAAGAAAGTAGAGATAGAGGTGTTTTGAGGAGAGAAATTATAAAAAAAAAAAAAAAGGTGAACACAGATAAAAAGATAAATATCTTAATGAATGGCCAAAATACAACAGAAAAAATATATATGATGGAGTAAGGAACTCTTTTTAAGTTAAATGTTTTTAAAATACCTTTTTCCTTAAAGCAGATTATGCTATATTTAAAAATTATTTTGATACTTTCATAGAACTTTAAAATATTTTAATAAGCATTTTATTTTATTTGTTAAATTTTATTTATTTATTTATTTATTTATTTATTTATTGCATATCTGGGTTCAAACTCATGACCTCGCACTTGCCAGGCAGGCACTTGTGCCATGGAGCTATCTCCCAAGCCCCTTATTAAGCATTTTCAACTGATTTTTATGAAAATAATTAGGTACTAAGATGACTTCTCTGATACATGAGACAAATTTCAAGTGATGATTGTATAATCTTGTATGAATCAGGATAACAGAAACACTGAACTTCCGCAGAGGTCACTGGGGAAATCAGGGTAAAACTTTCTATCATTTGAAGTCACTGTTCCTTCAGCACGCATTTCTGGTTCTTCCGCTGTCTCACCTCCTCTTTTGACACTAAACAGTGCATAGCAGAAGCACTTCATGTCATCTAGGTGAACTAGGAAACAAAGCTTTTGTGTCTGAGTTTGAGTCTTAAAACTTTTGTTCTTTTTCTAAACAATAGTCATAACACCTTAGAACACACTAGTGCTGTGCTATCAGGTCTACATGCATTAAAACAGAAAATATTAAAAAAATAATCCAAAGTTAAGTTGGTAGTGATATCATGGGGAAAGAGCATACGTATGCGCTGGGGCTCAGATCTGAATACGCAAGGACAGCTACGGATCTGCTACCAGTGGCAGCGCGAGAGGCTCAGAGGATGGAGACCAGTGGCTGGCTTAGGTGCAGGGAGCTACAGGAAGAAAATTTTTGCTAGACAGCTTGTTAGGGATTTCCCCTAAATTGGCTTAAAAGGATTCCTCTTAAACTGAGCTCCGCAAGCCAAAAGAATGCCTTGTCAGTAAGGGGCTCAAAAAGGCCTGCTGCAATTTTGGGTCATGAGAGAGTCCTTTTCACGGGGGACAATTCTTGAAAGTGTGGTTTAACAGAAAAAAGTATAATACAAAGAAGTCAGATATTGTTGGGCATTATTTTTTTCGCTGCTATTAGGATTTGGAACTTACTATATTATCACATCAGAATAATTTTAAAATAATCTAAAATGTGATGTAGTAACAGAAATATTACTATAATTTAAAATGTACCTTTATCTCTTTGGAGACCGTGTCTTGCTGCATAGTCCCTGCTGGTCTTGCGTTCACCATGTAGCCCAGGCAGCCACAGGTTCGCGCTGAGCCTGCAGCAGCCCTCTCCAGGGTGCTGAGACTGCAGGTGTGTGCCGCAAGACTCAACTTGGAAATGACTTTTATGAAGCTCTTTTGCTTGCACTGTTCAAATATCACAGCTATATATTTGTTTATTTCTTAAATCAACATTAATTATTGAACATGACATATAAAAGACCATATCATACCATAACCTACAATTTGAAAAATGTGGTTTATAAGAATTATTTTTATGTAGCTTGTATTGAATCTTTTCCTGTTACATAGGTAAATACATATGGCCCTTTTAGAAAAACAGGTCAGGTCTCAAACATTTCAAATTCAACACATACTAAATGTACTTGCTGTATTATATTTTTTTAAATGGACAACTCTCAGCAGTAAATTTATGCTTGTAGTAGCATAGTGCTGAAAGAAACAGAGACAGAATAAATTTGACTAAGAATTTTACTATTTTGAAATTTTTATAAATTTTTCCTATAATTCATTAATGAAATTTAAGTAATGTAAAATAGAAAATGTCATTCAGTTAAAATGGCAGATTTCTACTTTCTATCCTGAAAATAATTAATGCCAACGCTAGAAATTTCAGCTTACTACAAGAAAGGCTATGCAAAGAAGAAGAAACGATGAAGGAATCCTTAGGTTTTTATAAAAGTCTAAAAGATACAATTGTCACACAAGTATTTAAGTGTTTATTTTGAAAGTTTTTGTCACATCTCCAACTAAATTAATCTATTAATAATAGATTAATCCAAACACACAAATTTAAATGAAATAATGAAAGCTGCTCTACCATCTTAGGGGATTTAATTTCCTCTTTGGAATCAGTGTGTCATCTAGTGACATCCTTGAGGCACTGAAGACGGGAAATTCAACCATACAATTCTGTTGTCTATTTAAAACTGTTTTCTCATCACCACTACTAAGATCCCACAAAAAGGTTAAAAGAAAATCAGTGGAAAAATGGATATTCAGTACTCTCATGATACTCTTAAACAACTTAAATTTGGGTAAGGTGATTATCATGAGGGGAGGCTCAGCCCACCCTGAGGGTGGGGCATGTCGTACCAGGGATCCAACTGCAGTCCCCTGTGCCTGCCTAAGCTTGCCTAAGCGGCTATGTCACTGGCTCCACTAAGGTGATTATTGAAGTTACGTCAAACAACCTTGTAAGTATGATAGGTTGTTTTGAAGCAGGGGATTTGCACATGGCAAAATGGCTGGAAAGCTGGACATGACCTATAAACCACAGAGGTCCAGCGCAGTGCACAGAATAGCATTGCTGCGCTGCTCTAACACCAGTGAAGGGATACTCTCCTCCTCGATTTGTCCCGCCCAGGACTCCTCTGTCAGGTCTTTGATAGGATGTCCTAGAGCCCATGTCAGAAGACAGACAGAAATGTGGAGCCATTGGGGCGCTGGCTGCTGGGAGCCTTTTCACAACCTCTCCTGCATACAGGGCCTATGTTCCTTTTTCTTCGGAGTATGTTTCTATTTCAGAACTTTCTTTTGCAATTATTTTTCTCCAATTATTTACTCCAAACAAATGTTAAACTTTCACATTCGATACTACTATTCAATTATTTGAATGGGACAGAAAGAAACTGGAAAGGACTTCTGGTGGCTAAAATCCCCAGTAGCTATGCCCTGTTACATTGACATTAGACTAATAAAGTACCAATGCCTTTTACCCTATGCATATATTGCCATGGTAGGTACCTGACTAAGGAAATAAGTAAATCAACATTTAGAAATTCATTTTTTGTATGACCTCCATGTAATGAAATGCCTTTAGGCTATCTAGAAATGATTGGACAGTGGGAAGAAAAGGGTGTGAACAGTCATTTGAAGCATCACAGATTTAGGTCGTAAATTATGTGGTATCTTCATCAAGCACATATCTGTGATGTGATGTGTTGACATTGGTGAAGAGATATTACAACCCTGAAGAAGGTCATAAATTTAAGGAAACTGTAAGCATAAATGTGTGCTTCTACTTTCTGCCCTGGGAAGGAAAAGGTAATCTACTGCAAGCCTCACTGATAGCACTCGTTCTAAGAGAGTGAAACAAGAGGCAGACATTGTATGTGTAAGATGTTTGTCATTATAATTTCTAATTTATTATCTGCAACTTCACCCCACTCGTCTTCAATATTTTCCTCACATTCTAGTTAATAAAAATTGGCCTTCCTATAATTTTTAAGGAGTTTCTTCATAATTTTGCATTGAAAAGTCTTTTTAAAAATTCATTAACCATGAAAATCACTTGTTAAAAATATAGTTCAGAATTTGTGGCAGAGTATTGTGGGAATAAGAATGATCATGGTCTTAGTCACTTTTATCTGAAAGTTAATGACAAACTGGTTTATTTTTGTTTCCATTTGCAGAAGTTTTAGTCCTTAATTATCTAACTCTAAGGCCGGGTGTCATGGCAGAGGGACATAGTAAAAGAGGAATATCCCATGGAATCCCATGGTGGCATGTCAGCAGAAAGGAGGAAAGAGAGATTGAGAGAGAGGGAGGAGAGAGGGGGCTAGGGTGGGAGGGAGGGGAGAGGGACAGGCAGGGAGGAATGGAGGCGAGAGGGAGAGAGGGAAAGTGGGGGGAGAGAGAGAGAGACGTTGATTTCCTGTCAGTGCCTCCCCCCCTCCCCCACGATCCATCTACTCCTACCAGGCTTCACTTTCCAAATGATATTTATCAATAACAACATCTGTGTACTTATTACATTAATGAAAACCACGCCTTCACAATCCAATCACTTATCCAAAGTCCCACTCCTAAGGGCATGAATCTTTGGGGGAAGCTCTAAATATGAACCATAACATTCATTTTTAACTATGTGCTCCTTAGACTGTTATCTCCGGTTAAGGAGGGAAAAAAAGAAGAAGAATCCTTAAGGGACTCTATTTTGAAAAAAAAAAAAATTCAAAAGATGTTGCTGCATTTTGTTTCAGTTTATTTCGGTACAAAGTATTATTTGAAGGTTTTCTCCACAAAGCACTTAAGAGTTCAAAGACAGTGAGTCAAATTTTTCTAATAATTCGGCACGTTCATGTCCTCCTCTTGGTAAGTCCTAACGCTTCTTTTCACTTGTTTCCCGGGCCCCAACTAACGCTCCTTTTCAGGTCCTGTTTCCCGGACCCCACTTATCTTCCGACTTACATTTGATTTGTGCTCTGCTTTGCTTCCGAGGTCACCACTACATCCTTCTCCCTTACTGTCTGCTTCCCAAAGTTCTACTTTCACTATCACTCCGAAGAGTCCTCAGCTCATCCTATCCCTGAACTCTGTTAGGAATGCCGGGTTTCCGGGTTTGGCCCATGAGATAGTAATTCTTCTGTTTTTGGACAGGAGGCCTGAGACTGTGTAAATTAGCGCAGGTTCACTTTGGCTTCTAGTTTAGGGAGGAACAACCGGATGGCCAAGGGAATAGTGGAAGATGAGGTGTTCAAATGACAGCTGCCAGAAAGTGGAGAGAAAAGGAAAAATCTAGGAATGGAGACTGGGATGAGGGTCACCCCTTGATTCACTCGAACCGGGCCACAGGTCCTAAAAGCAACTCGGGGAGGAACTCACAGATCAGTAGTCACTCAGAACTGTGGTGTGTCAGGGACCCCACTGCCGGGCGAAGACTTGAGGCCCTTTCCTTCCACAGTTTACTTGCTCTTCTTCCTGGCTTCCAGGAACCAAGTATCTTTGCTCTGATATAAAGCTTTTGCCTCAGAGTCAGGGTGCAATAGACTAATCTGGATGCTACGAGTCAGTTCGAATTTCTTCTCCTGTAAATCGCAGGTGTTAGATGTTCCATGCCAGGGAAAGCAACAAGACTGCCGCATTCTTCAAACGGTCTGTAGTGTAAATTTCTCATAATTCAGGACTTAGTCAGATTTTATGGTTTGCATTTTTAAATAATGCTTTCGTAGACTTTTTAGCTATAAAACACTGTAATTTCTTATATATCAGATGATCCTGATATTTCCGAAATTCAGATAAATTGTTCTGTATAAATTAAACCATTTGAGATTCTTCAAATACACACAATTCCTTTACTTAGTTTTGAGAAAGATGGTAACTCAGCTTTAAATTGTGTGTGGCCCTAGAGACCATATGTAGTTGCAACCTAAGGAAAAGATAATTCTGTAGAAGACTATGTCTTTTACTCTGAGTTTGGAAAATTACTGCAGAAACTAGATCAGATATAAAGTATTCATTTCTGACACTATAAATAATGTGCTAAATTTCCTGGACATGGAGCAGGATAAACATAATTTTCCTTTTGCAAACTATATTCCAGTTAATTAACAGATACTTTTAATGTTATATTAAAACATAACATTTAATATTAATGTTACCTATAAATCTACAATGGTACAAAGAATACACTATATGAATATTGAATTCTCAGTTAACTAGTTAGACCACCCAGTATTTTCACAGGGTTACATGTTATGTTTTTTATGGAATTGACATTTTTATGCATATATTATTTCTATTCTGATTTTTATACCACTTAACTCTATAAATTATATTACACTCATTTTTCTCTCAAATGTTTATCTCTCATATATTAAAGCATTAATGATTACCAAGTGTACTATTGCATATCTTTGTTTTACCGGTGTTTGCCTTACACAATAGATACTGAGAAAAAATTACGAATTTCATTTTCTCGCAACAGAAACATAAATGGCCCTTTGGCTGGGAATAGTTTTCCAGCTACAACTTAATGCTTTTAGAACTCTGACATTTCATCTTGTGTAAACATTTCACAAATCCTTAACCTGATCCTGTGGATTGTTCTGTAGCCATTGTTCTTGGTGACAGTTCTTTTTGCGGTGTTACGTGCTCCTGAAACTTTGATTACATGTCAAGAATTTCAATTCGAAGCAAAGCATTTTTTTTTTTTTTTTTTACCAAGATGATGTCCCTGAATCTTAGATAATAAAATTCATCATCAATCACTTCCATGATTACTGACAGAACTGGTTGTCTATCGACACCATCATCATACGCATCAGACATAGAATCTACGGTCATATGCTAGCATCTGTCATATTAATTTCAATGAGTGTTTGCTTTAGTATTTTAAGATCTATTTATATAAACGATTGTGCATCTTCTCATCACTGTGCTGCTTCCCTCAAGCATCCTGGCAAATAACTTACACTATATTTTCCCTTATTTCATTTCATGTTGGGTAAGGAGAAGCGATTATTACATGATGTTCCCTGAATTAATGACAGTCTATATATGTATTTTATGTTATTTTTATTTATATATTGGATTCAGAGTCTCACTAGGCAGATTGGTCTTGGGCTCCTTCTGTCTCAGCCTTCCCAGCACAAGGATGATAAGCCGGCAACACCATATCCAGTTTTGGTGGCTGGCACGGCATGCGTGGGGTTCTGGGGCTGGTGCACATGTGGTACTAGGCATTGAACCCATGTCCTTGTGTTTGCCAGGCAGACACTTAGACCGCTGAACTGCATCCCCAGCCATATATATGTATTTTAATTACTTCTTTTTGTGTTTGCATAGAATGTTGGCTCTTTCTCTGGAGTTTATAAAATATCATTTTCAAATTACAATCAGAGGGTTTTTAATTGTTGTTCTTTGGTTAACAATAGTGAGGTAGGACAATTAAAATAGCAATTTAAGTTTTCTCAAACTAATTTGTGATATTTTTTTGTGATGGTTAAGTCAGTTTGAGCATTGTACCCTAAAAGGATGCCCTTTCTCTTAAGTTCTTTGTACGTCAGTGTAGCGTCATATTCTGAATCTGGCATTGCCCTTACGTTTCACTTGGTTGGAAGTGATACATCCTTTTCCCTCTAAACTATTCTCAGGGAACATTTCATTTTCTTTCTTTTATTTTAATGTACACTGTCCACAGGGTTTCACTACATAGATGGGATTCGTAGTGATTCTCCTGTTTTCAGCCTTCCAAGAGCCGAGATTACAAGTGTGTGCCACCATGCCCAGTACCAATCACCATCTCACCGTGCCTCGGCGGTAAGGTCTGCACAGCACACGGGGGATCAAATCCCAGTCACTGAGTTGGCTTAAGCAGGAGCTTTAGTCCACTAAGCAATCTGGCTGGCCATCTCTGGGAACATTTCTTGTACAATATTTTGTTTTCGTAGAAAAAGTGACTTTTAGCTTTAAGGTAGTCATCAAAATACATACAGTTCATCAGATCATAGGAAATTCCAGGTGTTTCTTGAAAGTATGAATGTCAATTATGTATTTATAATTTACTTTTATAAGACTGGGCATGGTGCCACATGCCTGTAATCCCAGCACTGAAAACAGGAGAACCACTACTAGTCCAATCTATGTAATGAGACCCTACAGACCCTATATCTCCTGTCGTAAATGCAATATATACAAATGCAATATACATAAATCTTTTCTGGACTAAACTGGATAGGCAGTGCAAAATAGTAAAAACATTGTATGGTTTGTGAATGAAATTAAGTCATTTGTGAAATCAAAAGAAAACTGACAAAAAAATTAAAAATGAAAAATAACTTGTATCCTGACTAGCATTTCAAGAAATGGAGTGTAATAAACGGGGCCCAGGGACAGCTGTGGTCTGTTCCTGAAAATCCTGGAAAGCTGGGACTCCAGATAATGGATGGCAGCTTCACCTGGGGCTCTCTGTTGCTTTCTCCCTTGCTTGGAATGCTATTGGTTGACTCCTGAGTGAACCCGATGATAGAGAAGGGATGCAAGTTGATGGAGATCGTGGTCACGTTCGTGACTAAGTGTATGGTCCTTCATTGCTTTAATGAGATCGTGGTCACATTCATCACTGAGCACAAGGTCCTCCTTTGCTGAAGTGACTGTGCATGAGATCACGCTGATTACCCTAAATAAAGCTGACCTGCTTCAGGAGTTGTTTGCTCACTGAGGGACAAACCTTCGTGAGTCCTCTGAGCTACCTTCATCAGGTCTTCTCGTTCCTTTTGGCACCAACACATAACATTGCAACAATATCCCACATGGTGCTTGTGCCACGGAGCTATCTTCCTGGCCCCCTGTCCTATATATTTTAAATGATCAAAAATTTTACCCTTCCTAGGTGTGGAGTTTTAGAAAAGTAAATATTTTTAGGATTATTCTTTCTAATCTTAATATTTATGATCTTTGATCAAGACTAGTGTAAATAATACGATTGGAATTAAGAATGAGAAATCTATAGGATTTAATACTGATTGAATTTTAGTAAATGATTCCAGTTCAGTATTTTGAATTTTAAAAAATGTATCATATTTGAAGAGAACATGGACACTACCATTTAATAAATGAAAGCTGAACTGCCATTATAATATTATTTTTTTAAAATGTATTTAGTACACGGTCTACAGGGTCTCGCTATGATGAGGCTCTTAGGCCTCCTCCTGTTTTCAGTGTACCCAGTCCTGGGATTTCAGGCATGCACCACCATGCCCATTTTCAATAGCCCTCACAGCTTGCCCAGGGCACAGGCCCACCATAGCACTGGGGGGATTGAACCCAGGTCCCTGTGTCTGCCTAAGC
>PVJA010011950.1:0-19378 GCA_004027025.1 Myocastor coypus
ATAGGATCTTGCCATGGAGTTCCGGCTGGTCTTGAGCTCACTTTGTAGCCAGACTCAGCCAGGCACATCTGGAAGGGATCAAGGCTGGTGGATCCAGCCCCAAATTTTGATAGACACTAACAGCATAACTTCAGCAAAGTGCAGAGTTCATACAAAATGACAGAGAAGGAGCAAGATACAATATCAGGTCCCTAGTCAACCCTGAACAAATACAGGAGATAGTACCATTGTAAAAAACAGGAACCAGGCAGCTGAAATCTCTGAATTGGTAACATCTGAGGTAGATAGACAAGTACAGAAATGTACAGAGGAACTCAGATCAAAGATAATGTCTGAAGTATAAAAGGAAATGCATGAATTCATAGAATCTTTATTCTCTTTTTAAGCCAGAAAATCATCAAATTCTGCCTCTGACATCTATCCTTTCAAGTCAGGTAGTACTAATAAATCCATCACATCAAATGACATGGATATTTTTCCCCTTATTGCCTTTACAGGAGATTCCTGAAATAAATGATGTCTACATCTTTTTATTCTAGACCACTATACTCTCATAAAGTAGTCCCTGGATAACAATATTTGGTTCATGACTTCTGAGTTTCACAGTGATGCAAAATGAGACACATTTAGTAGAAATTATACTTTGAACTTCGAAATTTTCACCTTTTCTCTAACTAGTAAAAATATTACAACTCACTCTTGTGACAACAGTGATAGCCAGCCAATCGTTCAGTCAGCCACGTATCCAGGAGAATAACTAAATGAGGCTTTTGGTGTATTGTGTTGCTAAGTGTGATATTTGGTAGGTTAAATATCAAAAGTATTTTGACCTATGATATTTTCAACCAATAATGAGCTAATCTAGATATAATACAATCAAAAGGAAAGAATCATCTGTGTTCTGCTTAAAAAGATTTTTTAATCGTACATGAAGGAAAGTTGTTTAGCTCTATTTTTCTAATTTTTATTGTAAAAATGCAAAAAATATAATACAGGTGTAAAAATGATTTTTAAAATTCCATTTTGTTAGTTTTAAATTACTCAGAGTGCAAAATCTCAGCATGTAATTGTCCGCACAATATTAGCACACGTCGTTTATATGAACTAAGAGAAATTAGTATAACTATCTTAACTATCATATATCTAGATAGATAAATAAATAGATGTTTTATTGCTTTTCTCTTCTTTCTTTTCTCCTTTTCCCCCTCCCAGTTTCTCTTTACTTTTGAAATTTCTTCCCATTTTACAATATTGAGCAGCTCAGTGACTTAAGTGCCTGCCTGACAAGTACAAGGTCCCCAGCATAAAAAAAAGAAAAGAAAAAGAAAAACAAACAAAGAAAAGAAAACACAGATCTTTGTAATCACTTTACAATATCTATTGTACAATCTGGATCTTATTTACTCTCTATGCTTCTCACAACAGGCAGAGAATACAATGTTAACTTGTACATCTGGATTATATCACTTATTAGTGTGGTTGCAAGTTGTAACCATTTACTTATAAAAGTCTCAAGTTTATCCTTCTTTATGAATGAGTAATGCACCATTATATGAAAAGACCACATCTTTTTTATCCATCCTTGGTTGATTGGCCATTTGAGTTATTTCAGAGACATAGCTATTACAAATTGTGCTGCTATAGACCTGATTGAACATATGTCGCTGAAGTATAATGGCTTTAATTCTTCTGGAAAGATACACAGAAGAGGAGTAGCTGGGTCAAGTGGGACATCCAATCAGCTTTTGTGAGGAATCTCTATGCTGATTTCCATAGTACTTTTACTAGTCTACACTCCACCTAAACAGTGGAAAAGGGTTCCTTTTTCTCCATATGCCCCACACCATTATTACTGATTGATTTCTTGAATATAGCCATTCTTTTTGGGGTGAGATAGAATCTCAGTGTTGATTTAATTTGTACCTTTCAAAAAACAAGGGATGTGAAAGTTTTTCAAATATTTATTTTCTATCTGTCCTTGTTACTTTTTGCTGTTGTTAGGACAAAATACCCAACACTCAAAATTAAGGCAAGAAATATCTATCTCACAGTTAGTGAACATTTCAATCCATACTCTGCTGGCTCCAAGACAAATGGGAGCAGTTCATGTCAGCAGAAAACAGCAAAGAGCAGAGGAGAAGCGTCAGCAGCGTCTATCAAGCCTCTCTCTCTTCCTTCTATGCCAACTACAAAGACTGGAGCTCCTCCAAGGAAGTGATGATGGCACATGCAGAAGACTTTCTCAATCCTTTCATAGGCCCTTCTTGTGCTCAATCACCGTAGGGTGTGCCCTTGGGCTCTCATGCCCTAGCATGTGGTATCACCAAGCTAATCTAGTGCCATCTCAAGTTGAAACAACGCTAACCACACAATCCGCCCCTTGCCAACTTGGCAATTATATATCTTCTTTACACTAGTCTCCAGATACAAAGACATGCTTATTAACCTTTCACAACTTGGAATAGTTAAGTGCATAGATTTCTGAGCACTCTGATCCTAATTCTCAGGAACAAATTCTCTATGGTGGCACCATTTTGCAATGGAATCTGGTGTGGCTGCTGCCTCTATTCTCGAACATGCAGCACTGTAGCTTTCTCCTCAAAGGAAAGTGCTTCGCCCTTGTAGTTCTGAGGCTGCAAAGGACAAGAACATGTCACCCCCTGTGATGCCCTCAGGACATCTTTTCTACTCCTATTCCTCCTGGAAAATGGTGATCTCAGCTCTGTCTTTGTAGTCCACAGTCTTCTTGGTTCATCTTTCCTGGCCAAACTCACATTTTAAATCATCCTGCTGGGACCTTTGCTCATGACTCTCTACATATATCTGACTAAAAGGCCCCATTCCACTGCCTCAACATTTGACTGCCTTGTGATTTCTCTTGCAAGAATTAGTCCAGTGCGGTTAAGCTCACTCTTGTTATGCAAAAGGTACTTAATCTATCTGTAAGAGTTGACAAGGGGTGGATTGTAGTGGTTGATACATTGTGTCAACTTGGTTGGATCCCCTTGACAGTTCCACCCCTGGGTGGTGAAAGGCCTGCCCTAGGGTGGGGAGGGAAGGGCCTGCCCCAGAGTGACTCAACACAAATAGGATATAATAAAGAAGGATTGAGCACTCCACTTCCTTGGAGACGTTTGGTCTTCACAGCCACACCATGTCAGAGGAGCTCCAATCTTCACAGTAGCCTCTGGCTTTCTTGGAGGAGCTCTGGTGTTTGCAGTTGGTGTGAAAGGAAGGGAGAGAAGATTGACAGATACTGCAACTGCTGCTCCTTGGCTCTTCGCTATTTTCTGCCACCATGAACTGCCAACTTCTGCTACTCTGCCCTGGAGCCATGGGCTGAAACCTTGACAAACTATGAGCTTTTATATCTTTCCTTTCTTAAATTTGAGTGTTGAATATTTGGTCCTAGTGATGAATAAAAGTAACCAAGACAACCATTTGTATTTCTTTATCTGAGAAGTGTGTGTTCCTCTCAAATGCCCATTTTTGGATGAGGCTTAACTTTGGGAGGTCTGATATTTTTGTGTGCTTCATATGTTCTTGATAGTAATCTTTTGTCTGAGGAACAGCTGGCAAACATTATGCCCCCATTATTGGTTGGCCTCTCACTCTGTTGGTGGCTTTTTATGCTGTGCAAAAGCTTTTACATAATATGAGATCCAAACTGTTGATTTTTTTTGTGATAGTTCCTGTGTGATTATGGTTTTAGTTATAAAGTCTTTGCCTACACCAATGTCTTGGAGACTTTTACTTATTCTATCTTCCAGCAGATTTAATATTTCTTCTTCAATATTTAGATCTTTGATCCACTTAGGATTTAGCTTAGTGTTTAGTGAAAGCTATGGGTCCAGGACCAGTGAGACAGCTAAATGGCCTAAAGCACATGCTTAGGCAAGCTCAGGCAGGCTAAGGGGACTGCAGTTCAATCCCCAGCACCACATACCATGCCAGCCCCACCTTCAGGGCAGTCTGAGCTGTCCCTCCACCCCCGCAAAAAGATATGGGTCCAATTTTAATCTTCGGGGTGTGCAAAGCTAGTTTTTCCAGCAAGAAAAAAGAGAGAGGCTGTCTTTCTTTCAGCAAATATGTTTGGTTGCCTTTGTTTGTGTGGAGCTGTTCCTGTATCTTCTAATCTGTTCCATTGATCTTTGGGCCTGTGTTTAAATGCCATGCTCTTTTTATCACAGTAGCTTCATAATATAATTTCATTTTATTTTTTGAGTACTGGGAATTGAACTCATAACCTTATACTTGCCAGACAGGCACTGTGGCAATAAGCTACATCCTTGGCCCTTACAATATAATTTCAAGTCAGGGACTGTGATGCCTCGATGCCTTGCCTTAGTTGCCCAGAATTGCCTTTGCTATTCTCAGTATCTCCTGGTTCCAAATGAATTATTGTATCTTCTAATTCTGTGAAATACGTTTTTGGAATTTTTATCAGAATTGCATTAAATCTATATAACAGTGGTGGAAGTACATCCATTTTCACTATATTGGTACTTCCAACCCAAAAGCAAGGGATGTCATTTCTCATAGCCATTTCCATCTCCTTTTTCATAGTATAGTAGTTTCTGTGTAGAGATACATTGCTTCTTTCATTAAAATGATTTCTAGGCATTTCTTGTTTTGGAGGCTACTCTGAAAGATTTAACTTCACTAATTACTCTCTCAGTGAGTTTATTTGTGTACAAGAAGGTTATTCATTTTTGAATGTTGTTTATGTCTAGCTATGCTATTGAATTTGCTTATTAAATCTAGTAGTTTTTTATTATTATTAAAGTGTTTGGGATATTCCATGTAGTGAGTTTGCAACTCACCTGCAAACAATGATAATTTTTCTTCCTTTTCTATCATTATTCTTTTTATGTCTTTCTCTTGTCTAATTGCTCTGAATAAAGTTTTCAGAACTATGTTGAGTAAGAGTGGAAACAGAGGAAGACATCTTTGTTTCGTTCCTAATTTTAGAGACATAGATTTCAGTTTTTGTCCACTTAGCATAATACTGCCTGGACCAACCTGATAGCTCAGTGGAGTAAAGTGCCTGCTTAAGCGGAGTACAGCAGCTGGGATTCAATCCCCTGCATGTTGTGCTGGCCCTGCCCTGAGCATGTTGAGGCTGTGATTGAAAAAAGCATGGTGACAGATGCCTATAATCCCAGCACTTGGGAGGCTGAAAACAGGAGGATCACTACGAGTCCAATCTACATAGTGAGACCCAGTAGATCCTGTCCTAAATACAGAAAAAGAAGAGAAAAGAAAAGAAAAAAGACTGCTTGTAGAATTGTCATAGATGGCTTTTATCTGATTGAGATAAAGACCATCTATTCTAATTTTTTGTAGGGTTTTATGATGAATGGTTGCTAAGCTTGGCCCAGAGCTTTCTCTGCATCAGCAGATGATGACATGATTATTAGTCTTGGCTCTGTTAATATCATTTATTACATTTATTGATTTGCTTTGTTGAGCCACCCTTACATTCCTGGGATGAATCCCACTTGGTCACAGGATATGATCTTCTTAATTCGCTGTATTCTGTTTGCTAGTATCTTGTTGTGGAGCTTTGCATTGATGTTCATTAGGAAGATTGACATAATTCTCTTTTTTAGTTGGCTTTGATATCAGGATAATGCTTACTTTTAGGAATTAATTTGGGTGTATTACTTCAATTTCAATTTCAAGAGTTTAAGAAGTAGTGGTGTTAGCTGCTCTCTAAATCTCTTTTAGAATTCAGGGGTAAATCCATCAGGGCCTTGGCTTATGCTGTTGTTGACTTTTGATTACATCCTTGATTGAGATTGGTTTATTGAGGATTTTTATATTCTCTTGATTCAGCTTTGGTAATTCATACGTTTCTAAGAATCTGTGCATTTCTTCTGCATTTTCCATTTTATTAGAATACAGATTTTCAAAGTAGGCATAAATGATTTTGAATTTCTGGATTTCCACACTTTCCATCCTTCATTGCATAAATTTGAGTCTTTTCTTTCCTTTTTGATAAGGTTAGCTAAGTTCTTGTTGATTTTATTTATTTTTGAAAAAATAAACTGATTCAAGCAGTTGGTTGTGTTAGTGCTTAGTTGATTATCATGTCCATTAATGTTTGTCTTATATGGTCATGTGACTGATATTTGTTCCATATATATTTATGGCTGCACACTTCCCTCTTGGATTGTTTCCTTTACAAGGTTGTAGAGAGAGACCTTTTCTGTTTCTCTTAACCAGTCTTGGTATGAAATTCATTTTGTCTGAAAGCAGAATAGCCACCTCTGCTTTTTTTCTGTATTCTTTTTGCGTGGTGTATTGATTTCCATCTTCTGACTTTTATGAATTTCTTTTTGAATTAAGTGTGTTCTTTGCCAAGAGCATATTGTTGTATCTGCTATCTGATCTATTCTGCCAGTCTATGTTTTTAATGGGTGAATCGAGACCATTAACATTGATGTTTATAACTGATATATATTGACGTATGCTTGTCATGTTATTTTCCTGTTGTTTGCTTCCCCACCCCTTTTACTCCCTTTGTTTAATTGTTTGCTTTGCCTGGCAGATTCATTCTGTTAGGGTCTCTGGAGTTGTACTCCTAATTATCTTTCCTAGAATGTCCTTCAAATTATTTTACAGTGCTAATTTGATGCAAATAAATTTTTCTCAGATGTCATTTGTCATAGTGGTATCTTATTTCCCCATTTTTTTTTACTTTTTAAAAATTTATTTACAGGGCCTTTCTATGCACCTCAGACTCATAGTGATCCTCCTGTCCCAGCCACCCCCACCAGCACTGGGATTATAGGCATGTGCCACCATGCCTGGTTTTGGTGGCCAGCCTGGCAAGCCTTGAGTTCCTAGGCCAGTACAGCATACAGTACCAGGGATCGAATCTGGGTCCTTGAGCTTGGCAGGCTGGCACTTAGACTGCCAAGTTACCTCCCCAGTCCACTCCATGAGTTTTAAAAGATAATTTTGTGGGGCCTGCTCAATATCAGCTATGTGTTTCTTTAAATAAACTTGATTTTTATACAATGGAGTGGTATTCAGCTATAAAAGAAAACAACCTCAAAGCCTTGATAGGTAAGTGGATGCAACTTAAGGATATACTCATAAATGAATTAAACTAGACCCACATGTGTAAATATCATATTGTCTCCTTAGTATAAGAACTCAAAAGAAGAAATAAAACTGAAAGATATAAGAAGTACAATTCAATGGAAAGAAACAAAACAAGGCTTAAACAATGGAAACAGATAAAGAAGAAAAGTTAGGTAATAAGGTAGGGACAAAAACATACATGTATATATACGAGATGGATAAGGCAATTGTCCTAAGAATTTTCATCAGTTATTTGAAAATAGCAGTTAATGGGTAGAAATTTCATCATGATTAACTCTCTTTGCTGGTATCTGTGAACTAAGCAACTACACAGAGGATAGCAATATATAATACTAAAACCATAATTGAAATACTTGTCACTTTGGTCTTCTAAATGTATACTGTTTCTAATGTCATATCAATTAGTAATATACTCTGTTTAAGTTGTTTTAAAAGGTAATAAAAGAAAATGAGAGAGCAACATTTTAAAAATTTTTCAAAGCATATGGTAATAGTTAATCATATCTCCCATCTTACATAACTATATCTGTTAATCTGAGCAACAAATTTGATGATAAAAATAGATAACATATCAATCACTGTTGATCAGCTATTCTAGTTTTGAAAATGTGCAACATATATGTTGTTATGTGTTAACCTTTTTTTGTATTTGCTTTTGTTTGTCTTGATTTTGTCATTATTCTTCAAAATAAAAGAAAATTATTTTAAAAAATAAGCAAACAAATAAAATTGACTTCTACACAGGGTGTCACACCGTTTGGTGTATATTGGTCCAAATAACCAGATACAGTTTTTTAACTTTGCAAAAAATGTTTAAAAGGATTTAAGATATTTATAGGTAAATCTTTCAACCCCTTTAAAATAGCCTCTTAGTGATTCAAAAGTCAACTTTGAGATATTATTCCACAAAACTTTATGTTGGTAATTATTGGTAAGCCATTTTATTATTATTATGGAAGTTTTTAATACAGAAAATGGATTTCAATGTCAATGTTAAAATGTTTTTTCACTGGACCAGGTTAATATCTGAAACAAAAGAAGGATTAGGGCAAAGAAAAAAAGAAATTTCTGTATTCTTTTAGCTATTAGTATTCAATTCTAAAAATGAGAAGTTAGTTGCTCTATTGTTTTTTATTTTATTTTTTATTTATTTATTGCAGTACCAGGGATTGAACTCAAGACCCTTCGCTTGCCAGGAAAGCACTATAGTTGCTCACTTTATTGACTTGTGTTTCTAAAATATTCTACCAGAGAGGCATGTTTACTCTATGCTGACAGGCATGCAAATTAGAACAATCGTTCTTGGACACAGCTTGGCATAGAAGTTTCAAGGACCTTGAAATTATCTTATCCTTCAGTCAAGTAATTACACAGCTGCTAGTTTGCTTTAAGAAATTTATCTTCAAAAAAGAAAAAGAGCTTTTGCAAAACATGATTCTGCCAGATTATTTATAAATAGACAAAAAAAGTGTTTAATTTTCAAAAGTATTGCTCTGGGGACACCAAACACATGCAGGAGTGGGTACCAGAGAATCAGGCTACCATTTCCACTTCAAGAACTTCAGGCTAGAGTCAGCATGGCCACAGATCCCAGTGAGCTGTGTGTTACTGGAAAGATGCCTAATGCCAATTCTGCACAAGTGTGACACTAGTGTCCCACTGAAATTGTGACATTTCTCATCAAAATAAATCATGAAAATCACCTTGCAAAGTAAATCAGAAACACTCTTATGGCAGGGTTCTTGGAGAGCCACAGAGGAAAGGAAGTTATGGAAGAAAATTCTACATAAAACAAAATTATAGTTTGAAAGATATATTTTAACATTTGTTTTAAAATTTTGCTGTGTGCAATTAGTATTCTGCGTAACATTTTTGTTGATTTGATGCCAGACTGAGTGAGGCTGCGTGTGCCTGTAATCTCAGTGCTTGGGAGGCTCAAAACAGGAAGATCACTACACCTTCGATCTGTGTAGTGAGACCCTGTAGACCCTGTACTAAATATTAAGATATATATTTCTTAAGTGATTTGTGAACATGTGTTGGAAAGTTGATTCGTTTTCACATAACTTGTGAAATAGCAAGTTGCGTTTCTCAAATGGAAAAGATACATGTGCTTGTATCCCAATGTTGTATATTATACCATGTACATAATTTTGTCTTTTTCTTTCATATTGGGGTAATATTATTTGTATAAAATTTTGTTTTCTTACCTTTCAAAAAAAGATATATCTTAGTCAAAATGACTCGACAAAGATAGCAAAAACAGAAAGCAAAAGACAAAATTATGCACAGCTCACTTTTCAGGGATCAGAAAAAGAGTACAAGCAACACAAATTATTTTGAATCACATATATTCTTGACACCAAAATTGGATAAGAAAAATACAAGAATAAAGAATAATCCAGTGCTGACTTTGAAGGTAGATAGAAAAATCATATCAAAGATGTATAAAAAGCACCAAAGCCCAATCACACTGAAAAGGATATTTCACTAATAACAAGCTGTTCCAATATTAGAAAAAAACCCCAAAATATAATCAAACATTAAAAAGCTCAAATCAAAAATTCGAACCCACTTTTCTAGTTGAGAACATTTTTATAAACATCAAATATTCTTATTAAGCAAGGAAATAAAACTAATGAACTAGGAATGGAAGGTAGAAAGCTCCCAGTCTGTCTTCACCAGTCACCCTGACTTCTTCCCTAAAGAACGCCACCTTTACTTGTTCTTCTCAGATAGCAGCTACGGTGACCTGGAAATATGTCCTCAAATTCTTCTGTGTAACTCTGTGTCAGTGTTCAGTTACTACAACAAAAAGCCTAAAATAATCAAGTAGTAAAGAGAAAATATTTAGTTTAGTTCAGAGTTCTGTAGGTTCCACATGTTACACAGCCCAGTTGCTTTGGATGGGCCTGCGGTGAAGCAGCGCAACGTGGCAGGAGCAGACCCACCTACATGATAGCCAGGAAGTGAGAGAAGATGAAGTGGCCATGGCCTCACTGACCAAACCACATCTTCAGCAACCTAAGGATCTCCCACTGGACCCCACCTCTTCAAACTCCTATCACCTCCCCATAGTACCACAGGTGAAAGTTCAACGTCTTAACATGGGCCTTTGGGTAACGTTCTGGATCCAAGTGATCTTGTCATCAAGAGGTGGAATTTCTGATAAGTGAAGTGGCACTAATAGTATGTGACTTACAGCTTAAGTCAAGAAAGATAGTGTAGCTCTTCCCTTGCTCCCGCCTATAGTGCCACACAGAAAAAGTTAGCTGTTGTGTTGTAGGCAGCAGTGTGGAGAGCTCTCCCAGCAAGGAACTGCGGCCCCTAGCTAGAAGCCATGGCGGTGAGTCATCCTAAAGACAGTCTCTAGCCCCATCTGTGCCTACAGATGACCACCGCATCTAACATCTTTAATGCAACTTCATCAAAGAACTCAAGCAACAAGGACCTAACTAAGCCATCCCTAGACATGGCTCCTCACAAACTGTTTGAATCAAAATGCTTTTTATAGGCAACAGTGTAGAAAAACACTGCCTCTCTTTCAGGAAA
The DNA here is from genome assembly GCA_004027025.1 of Myocastor coypus. Taxonomy (NCBI): domain Eukaryota; kingdom Metazoa; phylum Chordata; class Mammalia; order Rodentia; family Myocastoridae; genus Myocastor; species Myocastor coypus. The sequence goes on from PVJA010011950.1 coordinate 10,666, forward strand.
GGAGGGCTTTTCAGCCTCAATGGAAAGTCTGTTATTTACTTATTATTTTACTCAAAAAAGTATATATACTTACCATGTACAACACAGAATGACTGAAGGTAATGCATGAATGAATTGTGGAATGAATGAATTAATGAGTGGATGAGGTTAATTTTCATTTCTTTTCTTCATATATCTTTTGTGTGTGTACATAGTAAGGACACATAAACCTACTCTTCTAACAATTTCCAAAAACATATTTTTATTAACTGTAGTCACTGTGTTACACAATATATCATTTGAATTTGTCCCTCCCATTCATACATGGGTTAAGCCACACCTAAGCAAGCTAATATAGCAATCTCACTGTTTATGACAATTTTAAATGGTGAGACATTCACATAAGAGCACTTCAGAGGAGTAGGAGGATTTCTCCACTTTGAGAAACTTACAAAATTCTTTCTGATTCAAAATATTGCCTGAATAAAATATTGTTGTCTGAATATTCTTGTCTGATATTTTGGACTGTGGCAGTTTAGGGGGGATCATGAGAAATGATAAGAATTATTAAAAGGAAGTGAAGAGAAAAAAGATGAGGGAACATGGGCCATTGATGGATGGGAAGATACCATGCTGCCTCGCCCTGATATTCCTTGAAACTCTAAAGTTTTTAAGGTTTTTAAAACTCACTGCCTTCAATGTTCAAGGTTGTAATCTAGGATTTGGAGGTGACTGCATCCCCAGTGACTCAAAAGAAAGCTACTGGATTGCCTGCTCATCTGACTCCAACAAAACCCCACAGCAAGCATAGTCTAACCAAAAGAAACTTGCTCCCCATAGTTATGGAGACTGAAAGCCCAAGGTCAAGGGGCCAGCATGGCTAGGTTCTAATGAGGGCCTTCTTCCCACCTTATCATGACGGCCATGTCTCTGTGTCCTCCCAAGGGGCAGAATGGGTAAGGGAGGGCGAAAGACTTTTTATCTTCCCGAAAGGGCACTGATATCATTGTAGGAATCCTACTTTTAACCTTATCTAAACCTAATTACCAAAGGCCCCATCTCCAAATACCATCACATTTGGTATCAAGACTACACTTTGGATTTCTTACATAGGAGAAGCCACACAATATTTAAGCTTGTTATCTTATTTAAATAATTCTCTTAAAGCCAGGCATGGTGGCACACTCCTGTAATCCCAGCACTTGGGAGGCTGAGGCAGGAGGATCGGTGTGAGTTTGAGACTAGCCTGGGCTACAAAAGTGAGCTCAAGGCCAGCCTGAACTGCATAGAGAGACCCTGTCTCAAAAAGACAGAAAATAAATAAATAAATAAATAAATAAATAAATAAATAAATCTCTTAGTGTATGATATTTATGAGAAGCCAGAGTGAATATTGTATTTACTGGTGCCAATAAAAATAAGGCCTTGCCGGGCGTGGTGGCTCATGCCTGTAATCCCAGCACTCGGGAGGCTGAGACGGAGGATCAGTGCGAGTTTGAGACCATCCTGGGCTACAAAAATGAGCTCAAGGTTAGCCTGAACTGAACTGCATAGCGAGACCCTGTCTCAAAAAAGACAAAAAAAAAAAAAAAAAAAAAAAAAAAAAAAAAAAAAAAAAAAAAAAAAAATAAGGCCTGGACAAAGATGCTTGGTATCACCCTTCAGTTAACATTTGATTGGGGACTCTAGTACTGGACATGGAATGGTAATGAAAATAAAGGTATAGCGTAGGCCAAATAGCTCAGCAGATTAAAGTGCCTGCAAGCAGGCACAGGGCCTGGGAGTTTAATCCCCCAGCCTGCCATGCCGGCTCTGCCCCTGGGGTGCACTGAGACAGCAACTGAGACTGGGCATGAGGATGAGTACCTGTACTCCCAGCTCTTGGGAGGCCATAAACAGGTGGATCACTGAGTCCGATCTAGTGGTGAGACCCTACATACCCTGTAGACCCTTCCCTAAAAACAGAAAAAAAGGAAAGAAAGAAAGAAAGAAAGTATAAGATCTAACATCATGTGTAATAGGAACTTAAGGGGAAGTAACTACATGCACAGTTGATAGAGAAATAGGTAAATTTTCATATACACACACAAAGCCATGTTATGGGGGGCCCAAGGAAAGCATATAAGCTCCTGTTATGGTTTATGACTAGTTGTCCTCCCCAATGCCTTATGCAATCATGGAGTGGGGACATCTAGAGTTTGAGACTTGATTCATGATCCCTGGGATTATGTGTCTTAGTACTAATCAGATTATGGGTCTGAATACTTTGGAATTATGGGTGTGGCTGAGCTGGATGGGCTAAGGCAGAGAGCCTGATGTAATTTAAAAGAGAGACAGAGACAGACTCAGGCTGTTGCTCTGCTGCCCTGATTGGTTGGCTGCCTCTGTCACCATTTTGTTGCTGTTCCACTGCCATCAACTGGATGCTCTCCTCCCTGTTCCACTCAGCCTTGGGCCAGCCGAATATGGACTGAAACCTCCAGTAACTGTGAGCTAAATAAGCCTTTCCTTCCTTCATTTTGAGTGTCAGGTATTTGTCCCAGCAATAAGAGAAGAGTAACTAAGACAGCATCTCTTTTCTGTATTCATTTGCTCTTTTTTTCTCTGTGCCCCTGAAGTTCTCACATAATACCCTTGGAGAAAGGCACGCTGATGAAAACCACATTGTCATTATCAACTGACTCTGTGCAGGTGGTGGAGAGACCAGAGCCAGCTGGACAGACGGACAGACAGACAGACGGACGGACAGACGGACGGACGGACAGACGGATGGACGGACGGACGGACGGACGGATGGACAGACAGACAGACAGACAGACAGATAGGAATCAGGCTGTGAAGCCATAAATGGTCAGTACCTATCTTTATCTAAGGGAGTAGAATGCCCTCACCCTGCCCAGACTGATGATAAGGTTTGGAATGGCATGTCCTAGGGACGCTTCTCAAAAACTATCCCAGGGAGCTTACAATTTTCTTCCAGCTTTAAAGAGCCTGTTAACACTGAGCCACATGAAAAAATAGTACTCCGGAGGGTTTTTCCCTCCCTCTATGATGGGATTAACATCTGAAACCACTCAAATTATTCTGCAATGAGGAAACCTTAAACAAGAAAAAGCTCTCTTGAACATTAAAAGACTCTACGTGCTTTGTAATCTGGACTTTAATTTCCAACAGTATTTTCCTACCAGATCTAATTCTCCAGGACCTTCCAGGGCCGCCCCTTTCTTTTCTCCTTCAGGCTGCACACTTTGATGTTAGCATCAACCTTATTGGTGGACACACACCACTTTCTGAAGTGCTTTGAAAGTCTTTGCCTGCTAATAATGGAAACACATGAGCTTTGTGTGTCAGCCTTTGATAGGGCAAAACTCTGACTGGATTTGGACACTGATGGCTTTGTTACTATTTCTCCTGCCAGGTTTCATCATCAAAATTTGGCAGTTTATGTCTTTTCTTCTTATTTTCTTTTTCTTTCTTTAAATTTTCCCCCTTCCCTTTGATCTCCGTATGCTCTTAGATAGGATTGCAATGTAATTTTCATCTAGACAAAAGGGAAGCGAATGAGAAGGAATGGTGAGGCACAAAGCAGAAAATACACTGCAGGTAGGCAGGACAAGTCAGACGTGGTGGCTTCAAGAAGCCACCAGACTAAACTGCCTGTGTCCTCGCCCACAAAATCTGAGCCATGCAAAGCAGGACGATAAATATGTGGATTTTTAAAAAACTAGGACTGTGGTGTTGAATTGAAATGTTCTCTAGGGCCAGTGAGATAACTCAGTAGACTGAAGTGCCTGCTTAGGCAAGTTTAGGCAAGTACCCAGACAGCAGTTTGATCCCTGGCACCACATTCCTTGCCAGCCCTGCCAACAGAACAGGCTGAGTCAGCCAGAGTGTGAGCACCATGGTGTAGGCCTATAATCCCAGTGCTGGGGAGGCCAAAAACAGGAGGATCACCATGAGTTTGAGCTGCATAGTGAGACACTGTAACATCAAATACATTAAAGAAGTTCCCTAGTTTAATTAATGTAATGTTGCTGAGCTCTGTATAAACATAACATTTGTGTGCATCTTTTATCTTTATACTTGTTTGGGTTTTTTTGGGATTTTTTTTTTTTTTTTTTTTTTGTGCTTCTGGAGATAGAGCCCAGGGCCTCATCCTTGCTTGCTGAGCACCCAGCCTACATCACCAGCCCTCTTACACTTCTCAAGCACTAGTCAGCTGCTAGGAAAGTAGCTATACAACTGACAACTCAGAAATCTCAGTGACTTGCAAACACTTACGTTTCACATTCATAGTGGGGAAGGAGTGATCTCAGCTGGACAAGGTGAGGCTTGGTACCAGTTTGCAAGTAGATTTGGCTATCCATACTGTACATTCTTTCTGGGAGAAGAGGCTGCATGAGACTTGGTGAGTTAGTATGGCTTTCAATGCTGTATCACAGAACTGGCAAGCCCAAATCTAATCATGAATACACATTCTCAGTTTTTTCTTATAAGACATTTGCTAACGTCTCTGTCAAGCCCAGCCTCAGTATGGCAAGAAAGTGAAATGCTACACTGGTGGAGCTGCTGCAAAGTCTCCCAGCAAAGGATGCAGAGGTGAAAATCTGGAGCCAGGGAAGAAGTAGGAGCAATACTTGAGTCTCCCACAGTCTCCCATAGATCACAGGGCTTCGTTTTGCTCCCATAGGCAGTGCATGCTCCCAGTCCCTCAGGACCACTGAAAGCTAGCTACAGGCATGGAATGAGGCTCACCGTTCAGGATCCTGTGCTGCACACTGCAGCCAGTGCGGCTCCTCTTGATTCGTACACTTATAAACTAAAAAGATGAAGCATCTGCTATCTTCTACTCCAACATATAATGCTAGAACAGGATCAAGAACCAAAGGGAGAGACACAAAAACAATTAGGACATGTATGTGTATATTAAATGTCCCTAGTGAATGGAGCCATTATGTACCACAAACATGGACAAATAAACATTTTAACAACAGAACAAAAAGCAGAAGATCAGGAAACATGGTGGTCACTGGGCTATAGGAATTCTGAAATTCTATTCAGTGGGTCAGTTTCCCACTGGGACAGGAAACATTGCTTTTTCCCTCTCAATTTCTAATTTTAGTAGTACAAGGTATTTGCAGTACATAATGATTGCATTCATTATAGGGAATTGATATATATATATATATATATATATATATATATATATATATATATGCCATCTTAATTGTTTTCACTTTCCTTCCTCTCCTGTCTTGCCCTTCCCATATCTTGGTTTTTTTTCTCATTCCCAAAAGATGGATCTCCTTTCCTTTTATCTTTTATATTGCTCTTTATTTATACTTCAGGTTTGTCATATAAGAGAAACTACATGATAGTTAAGTGCTTTATTTCACTCAACAATATGGCTTCAAGGTGCATCCATTTCTGGACATACAGGCTAGACATTTGACTATTATAGGGTGGGCTGCTATGAACATGGTATGCATGTATAACTTATTAGGCTCCAGCTAGCTTCCCGGGAGAAAGGCCGCCTACTGTCTGTCATGGCCCAACTCCAGCTCCAGCCCCAGGGTGGCCTTCCTTTCCCATCCTCCTTCCTGGGGTCCCACTGCAGAGACTGTTGGGATGGGCAAGAGCAACTCTTCATGGGAAGCTGGTGCCTAGAGTTCTTAGTTTCATCTGGAAGTCACTCTCTCTTAATCTAGCATGGCAGCATATTTGCAAGCACAGACTTTTCACAAAGCTGTTAGATTTTGATGCTGTGAATTACTGATAACCCCACATACCAAAAGTCACAATGAATCGTTGTGAGGCATCTCACAAGGAAGAATTTATCTAAAAGTTCTTTATGTTCCTGGAAGTCATTTGGACCAGTTAAAAATATCTACTCTTAGTTTTGTTTTAATGAGTTCATCCTAGGCTTTTCTGATTTTTCTGAGGCTATTTTCACAGGTCTTCCAAATGCAAAGGCATTCTTCAGTTTTATCTTTTACTGATTATAAATCTTAAAAAATAGTTTGTTTATCAAGTCTACAGCTTCTGGAATTCCTAGGCTGTCAATATTCTCTACAAATTGTGCTTGCACACTGGCCAATTTTTTCCGACTTCCAGCCCTAAGCTTAGCTCTTGACGCACCCACAGGGAGCTGCAGCCTGTTCACATTAGCAGCGCTCTGGTCTGAATTCCTTGGCCCCTGCCACAAGTTCACTAGACACACTTATGTCTTTTGTGCAAGCAAAAGCAAAAGTTCTACTGAACTTATTTAACTATCACGCAAAATGGAGTCTCCTGTTTGCTTTACTATTTCTCCTAGTCTTTCTAACCTCTCTAACAAGAAGCACAGCAAAATCACAAGACAAAGGATTTAGCTGAATATTTCTATAATAGACAGGGAATGAAGAGCTGGGAACAATAATTTATCACACTGCTGTATAGCAACAGATTTATAAAGGTATTCTAATACAAATGATAAAAGTCAAAGAAACAGTGTTCACTCAGTATGATGTGGTCTTGTGTTACCAAATCACAGCTCATAGTACGAAAATGAAACTGCTTTTATACGTCTTCTTTTGAATATGACTTTACTACCACAAGCCAGGTGATGACTCATCCCTAACCTTTCCTTGAATGCCAGTAAAGCTAATATTGGTCTCCCACATTACTGGGTCTTTTGTCCTCTGCTAGGGGCACATGTGCCCCTGCTATGTTAAGTCCTGCTCAGCCCTCTTTCTCATTAACCCATTTCAATGAACGTAGCACATGGCTAGTGTGGCTCTTGTTGTAAAAATAATCTCCCTGATGATCCAGAATCTGCTCATGTTAATCATTTTAACATTATTTTTGTAATGAAACAGAGCATTTTAAACTCTTACAACTCATATACTACTGAGACTGCAGTCTGTGAATCCTCATGCTGAGATAGCTGATCTGAGGGTTATTGGAGATTTTAAATACCATGATATGATTTCAAGAGCTTAACACACGATCTTTTAATAATTTCTTAGTAAGGTCTGCTTTCTTTCCCTCCCCCTTTCACTTTACAGATTAGAATTTCAGAGTCCACTGTGAGCATTAATTTGCTCATACTGTCTTCATGTGGAACATCTGTCTAAATCCAGATTTGTGAGTATTTTTACACTGAGAGGTTTTCCATCTGTTGTGGAGATGCGGCAGCCCACATCATCATCATGCGAGCTCTTGTGCATATATGTGACCGGAACAAGACATTCGAATGTGTAAGTGTCCTAAACTCCCCATCACTGTTGATGTGACCTCTACCTCCCTCCCTAACCCCCTTCTAGGAATTCTTGCTCTTCTAGTGTTGCTGTTAGTATTTTTATAGCACAAAAAATGACAAAGAGCAGCTGGGCCAGAAGTATAAGAAGAAAAGAGAAAGATTTTAGCTTTGTGGGTCAGTACTGGGTTCTCTTTTGTAGAGAATAAGAGGAAAGGAGAAATGAAACAACAAAAAGAATTATGAGGCTAAATTGCTATCAAAAAAGAGGAGTTTGAGGTGGGGGCAGGAAGAAGTCAGAAGAACTAGACTGATAGAATTTGGGAGAATCTGGGGAGACTGGATTAATGATAGGACTTGAAAGAACTGTGTAGGGAGATGATACTTTAAAAAGTACTGTTGTGACTGTACCATTTCCTATTCTTGTAGTATCAATTCGGATGACAGTTTTATATTAAATGACCAGAAGTCATAACAGAGAGCAAGTCCTTTGTGATTTTGTTGACTTTAAAGGAAACTCAGTGTGAAACTAATTGTTTGGTTAAGGAGGTCTGTTTTCCAAATGACACGTGTGCATAGGTGTGTGCGCGTGTGTGTGTGTGTGTGTGTGTGTGTGTGTGTGTGTGTGTGTTCCTTGAGAAATACACATAAGATAGCAAAATTCTTTACTTTTGGCTGCTAGAGTGTATATGTTCTCAACTGGGACTCCAACAAAATTGCTGATGTGATTACTTCTCCTACTCTCTCTCTCTCTCTCTCTCTCTCTCTCTCTCTCTCTTGCACACACACACACACACACACACACACACACATATTTCACTTAGAACACAGATCTCGCTAACCTAACCATCAGTATCACACTGATTGTTCTTTAAAGTCAACAAAATCACAGATTTACTTTCTGTTGTGTCTTCTAAATATTTAATGTAAAACTATCATTTGAATTTATACTTCAAAGTTACTAATAATGATTTCACCTGTATTTTGTTCTTCATGAGGCTTCAAAATGCATTGTAGGGCTAGAGCCAAAATATTGGCTATCCTTATAGTCCTTCTTTTTCTCCAATTTTTGGTCTGTTAACTTATATTCTTAACCCTCCAGCAGAAAAGCTTTGTGATACTATTACTCTATAACATAGGTACGTGAGCTTATCATCACTGGCTTTCTGAGTAACAAATATCTTTGACTTAGCTTGGAATTGATATTTTCTGACCATCATTGATATTCTAATAACTTTCCATACAATGTGATATAAGCAGTTACACAATTTTGACGCAGATATTTGGAAATTCAAGGAAATACAAAATTGTAGCCTGTCAAGACTATGGTATTTGGCCCAGTCTCTTATTTTCAAGTACTTCTCTTGAGAGAGAGAATGACAGTAACTGAGTTTACACCAGGAGCAGTACACATCAAAAAGACAAGAGTGACATGCATTCCAAGGGTAATTTTAGTGTTACATTGTGCTATAATCAATATGATGAACCTTTTCAAGT
>PVJA010011950.1:19478-34447 GCA_004027025.1 Myocastor coypus
TGTTCAATATACATCCATTTATATATGGTCTTCAAACTTATCATTCTTTATGGATGAGTAATATTCCATTGTATAAAAATACCACATTTCTTTAACCATTCTTCAAAAGATGGGCATTTTGGTTGTTTCCAAGATTGAGGAGGTTTGACCCTGGATGAATGTTTTGTTATACAGGTCTTGCTTCGACTTGCCCTTGACCACCCAGCAGGAAAAAAAAAATGCTTAATTACAATGCATGAAATGCAGAGCTAGATTGGTGAGATGAGCTTAGCAGGCTTAGATTCAATAGCCTCCAACATTGCAAGCTTCACTGGTGGCCCACTGCAATTGCAGAACATTTGACTGTGTATGTATCTGCTTCCTCTTAGTCCAAAGAGAAGTATATTCTTTTCCTTTTTTTTTTTTTCTAAGCAACATCAATAGGGAGGTGCATCATGCCCACACACTGTACTCTGTAGAATGATTGTGAGGACAATATGCAATATGTCAACTTTCAAAAAAAAGAAAGGGGAAAAGAAAAAAAAAAGTAATGTTGATTTAAAAGTGTTAATGTTTAATTGTTTGATCAATCTTGTATACCTATATGTATTAATCTAAACTGATCTGATGATGAAAAATGTAATATAACCATTGTTAAATTTAAACAATAAAAATGTTAAATTAAAAAAAATAAATTAAAAAATACACATTGTAAACTAGGATTGGAAGTCCCATTCAACCCAGCTATTTCCCTTCTGGCTATTTTTCCAAAAGAACTGAAATCACCATACGACAATGATATACGTGCACCCAGTTTACAGCAGCATAATTAGTCACAGCTGAATCTTGGAAGCAACCAATATGCCCATTACCTGAGGAATGTATAAAAAAGATGTCATATTTTTATACAATGGAGTATTACTCAGCTGTAAGAAAAGACAAACTAGAAGTTTTTATAGGTAATTGGATGCAACTAGAGGCTATACTCATAGTGAAATAAATCAGACCCATACGTGTAAATATCATATTGTCTCCTTAGTGTAAGAACCTGAAAGATGAAATAAAATCTGAATGGTACAATAGACACAGTAAAATGGATAGAAACTGAACATAAAGAATAAACAATGATGATGAAGGAAAGGAGGAAAGATAGCAAAAAAGAAAAGTGGAAAATTATACAAGTAAATATACAGGATAGCTGTATATCCTATTGATTGTAATACTAATTTCCATCAGTTTTTTGAAAGTAGCAGTTACTTTTTTTTTTTTTTAGTAGCAGTTACTTTTTAAAATTTTCACTTTGACTAACTCTTTATGGTAATATCTGGAATCTGAGCAACTACATTAAAGACAGCAACATGCAATATAAAACCACAATTGAATATTTCTCATTTCATTCTTCTAAATGTGTACTATTTCTAATGTCTTAGCAATTATTATTATAATCTCTTTAAAATAAATTAAAATACAAAAAGTAAAAAAGACAAACATTAAGGTCTATTGAAAGCAAGCATTAATGTTTAATTATTTGACCAATACTGCATACATATGTCTATTAATTTGAGCAACAGATTTGATAATAAAAATACATAATATAACAACCATTGTTAATTTTTTATTCTTGCTTTGAAATTCTGTACCATATGTTTTGTTGTATATTATTACTTCTGTCTTTATTTTTGTTATTTGTGCTTGATTTTGCTTTTACTCTTTAAAATAAAATAAATGTGTCCTAAAAAGCTTCTAGGAGCAATTACTTTACACATACTTGGACTCACATAGTGTTAAGATTGCTCACTGACCCTTGCCTCACCACACAGCAGGAGACTACATTTTCCAACCAAGTTCTCCCTTAGACACTTAGGGGAAATGCGTGTTCTCTAGATTTTCTCAGTAGTCCTTTATTGCAAACTGAATTTAGGACAAAGAACTGAGCCAATTTCAAGCTCTCGGATAGGAACATCAACACAGCCAGAACTCAGGTCCCTACTTGATCTCTTGCTCACTGTGTGAGTCAATTTTCTATCATGTGAAAAAATATCTGGATAATCAACATATAAAGAGAATAGATTTATTTTTGGCTCAATGCTTTTAAGGCTTCTGTGCATCAGTAGGTGGCCTTGAGTGGGCGCCTGTGGAGAGGCAGTACAGATCAGGAAGAAAACCAAAGAGGAAGACACCGAGGTCCCACAAACCCCTTTGAAAACATGCCCAGGGACCTAAAGAATGCCCATGGGGCTTCACCTCTTAAAGCTTCTACCAGTCACCACAGTGCCAATCTGAGAACCAAGCCGTCAATATATAGTTTAATTAAGATCTCAACTAGAGCACACACCCAACCTGGATATCCACGTCCCAGGAATTTTTGCATGAGAAGGAAGTGTACAGTTTTATTATATCTGAACCAGTGTTGTAAGGACGTACCTGTTATTGCAGTTTAGCCTGCATCATACACTTAGACAGTATTGTTTCAGTCTGGGAAGCTACTGACTAATGTTTAATATAACATATACTGTATATGTATGTGTATGCATATATAACATACTATACATAGGCACATAAAATAATAACATATATGACAGTATAATATGTATATACAGCAACATAACAATATAACATATATCTACTATATGTATCAATAGAGCATATATATATATATATATATATATATATATATATATCACAGTCTATTGCAGTAAAACATTCAATCAATGAGGAACATCATATTTTAGAAGTACTACTCTCTGGTATAAAAACTCATCTCTTCCCATAAAAATTATGTTGTGATTGATTCAAATGAAGTTTAGATCTTCAAAATCTGAGCAAATAAGTTTAGTGACCAGCTTGTAGCCCCACTATCCATATAGCATTTACTCACTTGTTTATAAAAACTGTTGAAGGCTTCCAATTTCAGTTCAGCAGCATACACGGAGCTTGGGGTTCATCTTTCTCATCACATAAAAAAGCTGAACAAATGGAAATCTGTAGCTTTCTTCTTGGACTTATCAGATGACTGAGATTACCCAGAAAGTTGGGATAGAATGAGGTGGATACAGAGATCCACAATATGCTGGGAAAGAAACTCAAGGATGGAAACCTCCATAGGAACCAGGTCCTAAGCAGGAGAGATTAAGTCATGAATGATGAACTGCTGGGGGCTCGGAATGAACAATCTCCAGGCTGGCCCCACCCTCAGGAGAGAGGGGAGGACTTTTGTGAACTGTACTTCTGTGAGCCCTTCAATGTCCTCAGAGTCAGAAAGAAAATTCCTCCCTGCTTCCAGCAGTGGTGAGGAATGCAGCCATGCTGAGACTCTTTGGGCATTCTTTTTGTAACAAGGCCTGCCCGCAGCAGAAGCCTCAATGGACCACTCTTAACTGTGATTTGGCACCCATGATTACTCAGTCAGCTGCAATTTAAAATTACAATTGTTTTTATTATTATTATCTAAAAAGAATGCTAAATAGTAAAAAAAAAAAAAAAAAGGAACCATACAGAACTTCACCAAACCAATCAATAGGAATTCAACATGCAATTAAATTTTATTAAATTGAAAATTACATAATAAACAATCATAATTTTCAATAACTTTCATAGTAGCACATGCTTATAATTTTCCACTTTGTTGTTGGTGGTAATCTTTTACTGTGACTGTTATAAATAAACTTTATCAGAGGTACACATGTATAAGAAAAACACAGGAAATACAGGATTGGCACTATCTGGTGGCTTCCAGCTTTCACTGGTGAACTTGGAACACATCCCCAAGGAGAAGAGGACACTGCTGCATTTTGCAAGAACATTGCTTGGGACTGGGGAGATAGTCCAGTAGAATAAGTGCTTGCCTGGCAAGTGCAAGATCCTGAGTTCAATCCCCAGTACTGCAAATAAAAAACAAACAAACAAACAAACATTGCTTGGAGCCATACCAAAGCTTAGGGAACCAGTAGGAAGTGAAATACTTCATTCTACCTGTAAGTAGCCTTTGCCAAGAGGTAAAAAACCTAAGAAACCCAGGGGCAGAAAATCACTGAAAGATGGAGATCTACTCAAAAGAATGGGGAGCATGCCCAGCAGCAGGAGCCTGAGTGGGAGCAGGAGAATGCGTCTGAAGCAAGTGTGTGTCACTGGCAATTTTTATGACTAGGTCTCTCCAGGGCCCAGCGAGACAGCTCAGCAGTCCAAAACATCTGCTTAGGTAAATTTACACAGCGCAGGGATCCCTGTTCAGTCCCTGACACCATATTCCATGCCAGCCCCTCCCCCAGGGTGGACTGAGCTGGTCACACACACACACACACACACAAATAAATAAATAAATAAATAAAATGAATAAAATAAATAAATAAAGAATAGGTCTCCAGGGAAACCTAAAAATACTGAGCGCCTGTTGTACATCAGGCAATAACCTATTTGCTGAAAATACAATAGCAATAAGCAAAACCTCTCAGGAGCTTGTATGCTAGGGAGAAAAGGGACCATGTCAAGATGATCTCAGAGAGTGCTATGAAGAAAGCAAAGAAGAAGAGGGCTTGGAACACAGTAAGAGGAAGGACATCACTACTTTAGATCGGATGCAAGGGTGATGGACCTGATGAGGTGGCATTTCCCAATGCTGAATGGATTAGAAGTTGGCTTTGTAAAGACAAAGTCCCCATGTCCCTGTACCTATTTCTCTTAATGATCAAGATATGCAGGTATAAATAAGCACAGAACTCAGAAGAGTCAACAGAAACAACCTGACTCCCAATGTATCTGAAAATCAACCACTTGATCATGATGTGTATGATTATTACGGGGCAATGCTGGGTGAAGGAGAAATGTTGTCAAATTCTGGGTGATCTATGCCAAATATGCACAGCTCAGGCAGCTCTCTAGAACTGTGAAAAACACTTAAAACGAACAACTTAAATAGAGGAAAGGTTTATTTTGGCTCACAGTTGCAGAGGTTTCACTCCATGGTTACTTGGTACTGTTACTTTTTAGCCTTTGGCCAGGCAGCACGTCATCGTGAAGTGGTAGAAGGAATCTGTTTATTTCATGACAGGAAGTAAGCAGATTCTCTCCTGGTAAGGAGAGAGACATATGAATAGACAGAAGACAGACAGACAGACAGACAGACAGACAGACAGACAGACAGACAAGCAGGCAGGCAGGCACACAGGCACATAGACACAGAGAGACAGAGAGGAGGGGGCTTCCCAACATCCCTTTTAAGGACACAACCCCTTTATGACCTAACTTCCTTCCACTCAGGCCCACCTCCTAAGGTTCCACCATCTCCTAATGGCGCCATGGGCTTAGGGCCATGCCTTTAATTTGTGGGACTTTGGGAGACATTTAAGATCCAAAGCGCAACCCCTGGCTGGTGCAGCTTTTCTGTTTCATCTCTCAAGCCCTTGCATGGAAGCATCTCAAGCTCTTTGTACCAGCATCAGCAGACATGCCAGAGGCTACACACATGCCTTGGGCATCACAGGCATCATGTGGGCCATCCATGCTACCAGTGTGTCACAGCCCTGGAGCCAGCAGCAGTGGGGGCCTCATCATTACAGCAGCACTTCCTGACTGTTGGCACAGGTCATGATAATCAGCTCTGGAACTAGTACCAAGGAAGGGACAAACATTCTTCTGGTATACTTTGAGCCATTTGGCAAGTAACTTACTTAGATGGCACCTCCTCTTCCCTACCCTTGAGCTCGTAATAATTCTGTATATCATTTAACTTTCCATAATAAATCCCTTTCTATTTAACTAGCTACAGTACACTGTTTGCCTTAAGTCTCAATTGATAAGTGACCCAAATGAGACAATTAAAACTTTGGATGTGGCTTTGAGAATTGAATCCCAGGCTTTTCTACTGGACTTTTTCCTGGATTGTTTACTTTTTCACTTTGAGACATGTTCTAGCTGAATTTTCCAGGCTGAGTTTGAACTTGAGATCTTCCTGTCTAAAGTAAAACAGATAGTAACATTCAGGAACATCTTGGTAATATATTTAAATTATCTGCCTAATATCCTGTACCAGGATCAGGGTAACTCTTGTTGAGACTCTATTTTTTAGCATTTTATGAAAGTTTCTGGATTTTATAAATTAACTTGGCTAGTGATGAGAGGGGGCTAAAACTGCATAGGAAATGTGACAGAGGCTGCAATATCTTTCTCCTTCATAGCAGGAATTAAGAAATAATTTTCATAAAAACAGAGAATATTTCAGACCTTGAAAGCCATATGATTTCTTTTGCAATTGTAATATACGGCAATCATAGCCAATGATATTACATAAATGAATGGGTATGCTTGTGTCCCAATAAAACTTTATCTACAAAAGTAAGCAGTGGGCCAAGTGTGACCTGTAGACCACAGCTTGCAGGTCTGTCTTAGATTTTCAGATGGCTGCCTGGGCATCTGCAATATAGACAAGTTTGCAGCTTTCTCTTCCAAGTGTAGTGATGTGGCCAGCCATAATCTATGCAAGCAGGAGACACTTGGGTAATTGCCAGGACGATCCGTAAAGAAGCAGTGAAGCTGGTGCAGGTATGCAGTTCGGCCACACGGACTCGCTCCCTGTTGGCAACCATGTGGATCACTTGTGTACACAGAAACAGTATGGCAGTGGTTCTAGACTGATCTTTGACATCTAGAAATGTCATATGGGCTTCCCAAATATGAGAAAGAAGTAGTGTCTTGCTTACACCATTAATAAAATATATTAATTGAAATATTCACTATATGAAACAGCCTATTGGAACCTATCCCAAAACATGTAAATGTCAACTTTAATATAAAATATAAAAATTTACGTGGGTTATGGTATGTGTGATATCAAATTTCTATATATAAAATCTGTCATTTGGTAGTTTCATGATAGGGAATGGAGAAATAAAAATTTAATTAAAGAGGAGATAAAAGAACACTTAATGTAGCTACACAGATTAAAAGTTCATAATAAAATACTCAGTAAACTTCTACTGTGTGGTCTTCATATCCTTATTCCAGTCACTTGGCTACAGAAATGCTTTTCTGTATTAGTTTTTTTTTTTTTGAGACAGGGTCTCACTATGCAGTTGAGGCTGGCCTTGAGATCACTTTTGTGGCCCAGGCTGGTCTCAAACTCGCACCGATCCTCCTGCCTTGGCCTCCCGAGTGCTGGGATTACAGGCGTGCGCCACCATGCCCGGCCTGTATTAGTTTTATAAATATTTCTCTATACTAAATAATACCAGAAATGCAGTTTTTCTCCATCCCCAACCATGTCCCAAGCTTTCATGATGATGAAGTACCTCACTGGGTGCTATTTTTGTTTCTAGGTTACGAAGAGGAAGCTAAACTGAGCTCTTTCCCATGAAAACTCATGACTATGTATTTATACCTCCAAACGAGAAAGGCTTCCTGACACATTTACAGTAATATGCCTTCATTTTAGCCTTTTCTTAAGCAAGCCATATTAAAAACATACATCCAATGGGAAAAGTAAATGTTCATGTCGGGTTTCTAGTATAACCGTTCTTCAGGGTAATCAAAAGCCCCAGTATGATGAAAGAAAACTTTATTTTACAAAAGAATACTATCTATGAAGAAAGAAAGGAGAACTGAATTAAGTTATAATCACTATCAATCCCTAATGAAATTACTGACCCAGGTAAGGATAATCAGCTAGAGTTAAAAACAGTAGGTGCACAAATAATGGAGAAGCCAAGGCTCAGAGTGCCAAAGTAATACTAAAGCTCTATTCCTAGCCACAGGAGACATGAGTAAGTGTACATGGACATGTTAGATTTCTATCTCCCCAATCCTGTGACAACTTAGTTTCATTTACAGTAGGATCATCAAATATTGTGTTTCCTTCTGTGATACACAGTAAAATGAAAAGTATCATGGGTGACATCTACCAAAACATGTAATGTAAAACCTTAAAGCTAGCCTTTGGTACATAGAAAATAAAGGGGATGGAAAAAATTCAGGTGACTGCTCCAGAATGCACCCAGACAAATTAAGAATCTGAATCATACCATAGGGTAATTGATCTAGTTCATCCATCAAGGTCATATGTAATGGGAAGACAATGAAGGGTAAGCCAATTAGAAAGAAGGAAGAAACAAAGACATTCCAGAGCTTTGGACCAGCATGACTGCTCAGTGGACTAAACACCTGCTTAGGAAAGTACAGGGACCGGGCTTGGATCTCTGGCACCAAGGGCTGCACCAGCCCCACCCGCAGGCATACTGAGCCAGGCACTGTGACCGTGTGTTGTGGTACATGCATGTAATGTCAGTGCTGGGGAAGGTGAAAACAGAAGGATAACCATGAGTCTGAGCTATGTAGCAAGACCCTGTACCAAATACAAATAAATAAATAAATAAATAAATAAATAAATAAATAAATAAATAAATAAATACATAAGTAAAATTCCAGAGCTTTGAATTTAGCTCTAGTTTGAATGGATTAGGGCAAAAGGGCACTATGGCAGTAACTAATGAATTTGAAAATGGATAAATTCCAAAGTAAGGTTAAAAACTTTTGATTTATGAAAATGGAAATCATTACCTTAGAAAAGTAACAACTTGCAGTTTCTATCTCATTTGGATAAATATATATTTATATTATCTTTAAGAATAATCAAGATGTTATTAAGATGTAATTTCTGAGTAGGAGCTGGAAGTTTAGCCTGCCTGACAAGCATGAAGGCCTTAGTTTGATTCTCATTCGCCCCCCCAAAAAAGAAAAAATCCAAAGATGATAACAGGCCAAAAGTTTCTTCATCACCCCTGCCCCCTAAACATTTACTTCTGAATAGCACAGTGCCTGGTAAGCACAAAGTACTGAGTTTAATTCCTGAAATAGAGGGTGTCTTAGTTGTTTTTCACTTGTTGCTGAAACAAATACCCGACACTCAGAATGAAAGAAGAAAAGGTTTATTTAGCTCACAGTTCATGGAGGTTTCAGTCCATATTTGACTGGCCCAACACTGAGTGGAACAGGGCAGAGAGCATCCAGTTCATGGCGGCAGAACAGCAACAAAGTGGTGGCAGAGATAGCCAACCAAACAGGGCAGCAGAGAGCAACATCTCTAGCCTGTCTCTCTATCTTTCTTTATATTCCTATCAGGCTCTCTGCCTTAGGATATCCTCCCTAGACCACACTCATAGTCCGAGTCCTACTCAGACCGATAATCCCATCAGTACTAAAACACATAATCCTAGTGACTCATGAGTCAAGTCTCAATCTATAGAAGTCCCTGCCCAACGACTAAATGAGGCTTTGGGGTGACAACTAGACATAAACCATAATGGAGGGAGAAAGGGAGAGAGAGAAAGAGACACAGAAAGAGACACAGACACAGAGAGAGACATGGAGACAGAGAGACACACAGACACAGACATAGAGAAACAGAGACAGAGAAAGGAAGAGAGTGAGAAAGAGACAGAGAGACAGAGATAGAGACAACGACAGATAAGGAGAATTGAATTTCTAGGTGATAATATTGTATAGTGCTTTTTTCCTTATTTTGAGGGAGACTATTATTATTATTATTATTATTATTATTATTATTATTATTATTATTATTATTATTATTATTTTGCGTGTCTCAATTCTTGGCTTTTCTCTTGCACAGGTATGACCTTATAACAACATAAGGTATGTGTTCATTAAGAAGCTAACAAAACCATGAATAGAGGGAAGGAATATTGTGGTTCAAGGTCATGATGTTTCCAGACTTTCTGGTACCTGGAGCTGATGACTACAATAAAAGTTGATGAGTTCAAGCAGAGAGCTTGGGGCTGAGAAGATAGCTTCGCAGTCTAAGTGCCTGTCTGGCAAGCCAAGGACCCGGGTTCAGTCTCCAGCACAGCATGCCATGCTGGCCCCTGAACTCTGGGTGTATGCATGCCAAGTTCAATGCACAGTGAGACCCTATATTAAACAAATGAAAGATTAAAATAAAATAAACAGGAAACTTTCATTCCTCAGTAAACATTTTGAATTTTGGCAAAAATGTATGTTAATAATACATCTTCTTATTATCAGAAAGTAATTCTTTTCAATGATTGGAAAAAAACAGAAAGGCAAGTAGAAAACAATTTTGGAAGAAGGAGGTGATGGTGAAGGGGGGAAATGAGAAGGAAGAGTGCGATATCCATTTTCAAGTACTAGGATAAGTCAGTGTGGAAGCTTCCCAAAATTCCATTCCACCCCACCCTACTCTATCTAGCTAACTCTAAATCATGCCATTTGGAGCTCTTCTGTCTGTCTATAGATGATCTTGACACATCACAGTAGTTACCTATCAACTTACTGGTTTCTCTCTAAATTTTAATCTTGAGCATGAAGGACAGAACTTCAAACCATCGTGGAGCAAAATTCTAGCACAATGACTGAAATAGAACGGACACTTTGCTGGACCCTCATGAGGATAGCCTCCATGAAGACACACATTTGTATCTAACCCAGTCCAAGAAAATGCCTCAGCCACTGTTATATCTCTATACATCAGCAAAATTAAAGGAGGAAATCCTGAAGTAAGTAACATCTAAAGCAACCAGACAAAGATTTCTTGCCAAGAAGCCCACAGACCTCAGAAAACTAATACTTCCTAAGATCAGCCAATGACCTTAGCTTGCCCAACTTCCAGTCTGGTTTAAGATAAAAGACTGCACTAGGCAACTTTTGCAGGAGAGAATCAGTTTTCTGGGTGTGCAGTGTTCAATCCCCAGGCCAGGTCCTTGGAACTCCTCTCCTGCTCATTAGGAAGCCAGAGTTGAGCCATAGTCTTTGAACCCAGGGCCAGGCTTGCATTTTACCTCCTCATGTCCACAACTGATGCCATTACCAAAAGACCTGCTGGATTGTATAATTTTGAGGTGAAATTCTCATCTATAATAAGTTGATAAGCAGACTGTGGCTCATTTTTTATTTATTGTTTAATTACTTTTTAGTAAGAAATTACAACATGACAGTTTCAAAATATGTTAGTAGTACATTCACAATAATTGATACAATGCATATTGCTGTCTTCATTGTAGTTATACAGAGCACAGGCTATAGACATGATAAATTTTCTAATGGTTATTAGTACAATAGATTTCTGCTCTTTGATCTAACAGAAAGTAGTTGTATACATATTCAAATATTCCATAATTGCAGTGGGTTACTGGTGAAACTGGCAATGTTGGAAGCTGTTGATTAGAGCATTTTACAGCTCAGCACACTAAACTATCTTTATGTTTTATGTGTCATGTTTAAACTTTTCTGCTGGGTGTTAGAGCAAGACCTATATAACAAAACATGTAGTTTTTGTATCTCCCAAGGTCAGTCAAATCCCCTCATGGTTTACTTTAGAACCAAGTATAGTATTTTGTAGAACTACTGTCAGTGTCAGCTGTCTGGATGAGTCATGGCCATTGCTTGACCAGTTTGCTCTCTGTGAAAGCCCGAGGGAATGTTTTCTCTCTAGGTGACTCTCCTTAGGCACACTATACACCTTTAATTCCTTTCCTCTGTGGCCCCATAATCTCCTTGAATAGAAAATTTGGGAAACCACTGAGTTACAGGATATTACAGCACAGGTTCTATTCAGTCCTGAGTCCTCACTGACCTTGAAGGGCTGGGGCCAAAATGTTGGCTATCGTTGTAGCCTTTCTTTTTCTCTAATTTTTGGTCAGGAAGCTTATATTCTTAGCCCTCCAGAAGGAAAGCTTACTGATACTACTATTCTAAAACGTGGGTGATTGAGCTTAATATCATTGTCTTTTTGAATATCAAACATCTTAGACTTAACTTGGAATTGGTATTTTCCATCTGTCATTGATATTCTAATAAATCTCTATGGAATGTGATAAAAGCAATTACACATTTTTATACAGATATTTAGAAATGTAACCACGTACAACAAATTTTAACCTGTCCATCCTTTGATATTTTTCCTAGTTTCTTACTCTCATTTAATATCCTTTTTTGTTTTCTTGTAAACCAACCATTTACTTCAGAGAGAGTATAGCAATAACTAAAATTACATTAGAAGCAGCACACATCTAAAAGGCCAGAATGATAGGCATTCCAAGCATAGTTTTAGTGTTACATTGCTATCATCAGTGTCAAAAACCTTTTCAGGTTTCTTAGGACCATTGTGTAATTCATCCTGTGCATATGTGTCACACTGTTTTTGGTGAAGTGATTCTCATAAAAACTCTAGAACCGTGGCAGGCATCTAAGAGTTCTATATTATTATCTCTTGCTGCTGTTGCTAGTTTTTCACAGTGAAGTGTCCATGATGCATTGTCTCTCTTATGACTGATGATCATACAGCAGAGCCTTCTTCCTTTTCACAATTAATCCAGGCAGTGCATGACTGGCATGTGTAACTGCTTCATTCTTGTAGGATAAAAACCAAAGCACTGGGCATGATTTCAAAGCCTCCCAACATCTCAACTCTGTCCATTTCACTGGAGTTTCAGAATTTCCAAATTCCTTTAAATCTCTTAAGCTTTATGCCTAAGCACAACAATTTGTTCATTTTTCAGCATGTTACTTTGAATAGAAATCTACCTTATGAGTATTTTTAAAAAACGTATAAAACACTCGTTTGCTCCCTTCAGATAAGGATGACCTAACATTAATTGAAAAATAATAGCTTTATAAAAGACCTTTATGATTTAGAAACATATTATCATGAGACTTTTTTTCCCTGAAAATAACTATTTGAAACTCACTTTAAAAACTTCAAAAAAGGAGAGGTCAAGGAGATAGCTAAGTGGAATAAGTGCTTGCCTGGCAAGCGCAAGGCCCTAAGTTCCATCACTGGTACCACCACCAAAAAGAAAAATGAACCTTTTAAAAAGAATTTGAAGGTCTATTTTTAAACCTCTCAGAGTTTCAGGGTATTAAATTTTTTGAAAATAAGAATGCAACACTTGCTTATTAATTTCTAAGACCTGATTGACAATATGAAAGACTTAAAAGTACGTTTTAAACCAGACCCATTGCAGAGTTTGTGGATGGAGCTGAAGAAGTGGCAAATGCGGTCATAAATCTCCATTCTGTGTGAATCTGTGACTTTTCCTGAGATAAATCTTTCTAGAGATGACAGCATTATGGGAGGAAAGGATGTTAATTAGTAATGGGAAAGTGTGAAACTCCCTGGTAGCCAAACATGATGTTGAGTTTCTGCAATTCAAGCATTCTGAGAGCCTGAGCCAGAAGGATCCAAGCTTGAGCCCAACCTGGAAAAGTTAATGACTCAGCACAACCTGCATGTCTGACCAGTACTCCTTGCTCAAGGCGGTTGCTGGGCTCTGAGAAGCAAGGCTAATATACCAAAGCCCTAGGAAAGGGTGGACAAGGGGCAGCCTTGTGCCATCTGCAGTACCCGCAGTCAGTTGGCTGCTGTCAGTCTCGTTGAGGGAAAGAATTGGCAACACCTACCTTCCTTGTTCAAGGATAGAAACCTTGGACTCTTGCTGAGGCTGTCATTTCCTACAGAAATGATAATTTCCCCTTCTAAAACATATTACCCTGCCACGACTTCACTGTCACTCCCCATTGCCTTTGCGGGGATTGTGGCATGTATTAATGGCAAAATTGTCAGAGGATATTTCGTGGAAATGCTACAGTAAATTCAATTTCATTTTGATCACTAACACACACACACACACACACACACACACATCAAAAAACATATACAGATTTAGGGCCAGCCTGACAGCTCAGTGGACTAAAGCACCTACTTAGCAGCTGGGGTTCAATCCCCGGCATACCATGGCGCCCTGAGGTGGCAAATGAAACTGGACACGGCGGTGTGCGCCTGTAATCCCAGCACTTGGATGGCTAAAAACAGAATCACTATGAGTCTGGGCTACATAATGAAACCCTGAACACCCTATAGACCCTGTCCTAAATACAGAAAAAAAGAAGGAAGAGAAGGAGGAAGAGAAGGAGAAGGAGAGGAAGAGAAAGAGGAGAAAGAGGAAGAAGGGGAAGAAGTCATTTTCTTGCTTTCTAGTACATGGTTCTGGGGACATGCAGCAAGTCTTTGCTGCACTTGCAACTGGCAGCAAAAGAACATTTTTGTGATATTACAAGCATCATCACACCTAAATCACTGAATGCATAATACTAGACATCACCCAGGAAATCTGATGTTAATAACTTTATATTGGGGCAAAAAAACTATGTTAAACACTATTCCCACAAATTATTTTTAGTTGCAAAAATATTTAATTGGGTGTACTAGCATATGCCTGAAACCCCAGCATTCTGTGAAGTAGAGGCACAAGAGTGGCAAATTTGAGTGTCAATAGCTCAGAGAGACCCTGTCTGAAAACAAAAAAGCAAAAAGCTGGGAATATAGCTCAGTAAAAGATTCAGAGTTCAATTCCCAATATCACATACCCCAGATTAATTAACTCATAACAGATAATTTGGCTTTATTTAAAATTATGCCAAATAATTAAAACTTTATAATCTAGTTTCATTGAGTGATTTGGGCATTTTAAAATAAAATGGCATTTAATAAATAATGCATATAAAATAAATCTAAATTTAAATTTCCCTTATTCCCAATGTACATTGTTGAAGAGAATGCATTTGATCTGTGCATATTTTTAGCAGAATTACATTGTAGCTGCAATCTGTGAGAACACAAATTATGAGACAGGGTTGGAAAAACAGCTCAGTGGTTTAAGCACCTGCCTGGCAAGCATAAGGTCCTGGGTTCAATCCTTGGCACACAAAAAAAATCATGCAACAATATTGATTATAATAACAATGACTTTGTATTAGTTACTTTTTGCTAATTGCTGGGACAAATATCCAACACTCAAAATGAAGGAAGGAAAGGTTTATTTAGCTCACAGTTCGTAGAGGTTTCAGTCCATATTCGGCTGGCCCAAGGCTGAGTGGAGCAGGGCAGAGAGCATCCAGTTCATGGCGGCAGAGCAGCAGCAAAATGGCGGCAGAGGTAGCCAACCAACACGGCAGCAGAGCAGCAGCAC
>PVJA010011950.1:34547-53463 GCA_004027025.1 Myocastor coypus
TTTATATTACATTCAGGCTCTCCGCCTTAGCTCCCGCCCTAGGCTACACCCATAATCCCAGAAGTACTTCCACCCATAATCCCATCAGTACTAAAACCTATAATCCCAGGGATCATGGATCAAGTCTCAAACTCTAGAAGTCCCCGCCCAGTGACTCCATGAGGCTTTGGGGGGACAACTAGACATAAACCATAACAGACTTTATTTTATTTTATGGGAAAAGGTAAAACAAAATTTCACAAGATTATAGGAAAATAACAATTGTTAATGCATTGCATATCCTTAACTTTAAAGTAGTTACTCAAAGTACAAGATATGGGCATAAAAAATTCTCCAATCAATATAAGCTCCTTTACTATTAATTAAAAAATATTAAAAATATAACCTACCTGCAATTTTCTCTCTTTTCCCGCCCTTCCTTTCATCCACTCTATTTCCTTTTTCCTTTGGAATAATTTCTCCCCATTTCACAGTATTGGTTGCATATTTTACACCTTACGTACACTTCAGTTTCTCATACCAGAGAGATGATATGATGTTTATACATGTGAATCTTAGTTATTTCACTAGTTAGTATGGTCTCATATTGCATCCATTTACACATAAACTTCTGAAGCTTATGCTTTGCATGGCCCAGTAGTATTTCAGTACATAAAAATACCTTATCTTTTTATCTATTCCTTGACTGATGGACATTTGAGTCATTTCTAGGATATAGCTATTACAAATTGTGCTGCTATAAACTTTGGAGCACGTATATCATTGTGGTACAATATTTTAATTCTTTTGAGAAAATACCCAGAAGGAAAATAACTGGGTCACATGAGAGTTCTAATCCTAGCTTTTCTTTTCTTTTTTAAAGTGTATTAGGTACAAGGTCTCACGAGGCAGCTCAGACTCATAGTGATCCTCCTGTTTTCAGCCTCCCCAGGACTGCAATCACAGGTGTGAGCCCCCATGCCTTGTCTGGGCAGACAACGCCGCACACCAGGGGAAAGGGCCTACACATCGTGCAGTACTGGGGATCAAACCCTGGGTCCTGTGTTTGCCTAAGCAGGCACTTAGTTTGCCAGGCTGTTTTGCTGGCCCCCAAATCCTAGCTTTTTAAGGAATCACCATATTGATTTCCACAGTGGTTACACCTCCCACCAACGACGGGCTGGTGTGAGGGTTCCTTCTTCCCTATAGCCCCTCTAGCACTTAATATTATTAGTTGATTTTGTGATGATAGCCATTCTTTCTGGAGTGAGATGGAATCTCAGTGTTGTTTCAGTTTGTATCTCTGAAATAACCAATGACGTCGAAGATTTTTTTCATATATCGATTTCCTATTTGTATTTCTTTATCTGAGAAGTGTGTGGTCATTTCAGATGGCCATTCTGTATTAGGTCATTGAAATTGGTGGGGGGAGTCTGATTATTTTCAATCCTTTATATATTCTAGATAGAAATTCTTTGAGAAACAATTAGCTTTTTTTGTCCAAATCTGTGGCTTGCTTATGTTGGTGATTTTTTTTTTTTATGTGCAAAATCTTTTCAATAAGATGCTGCCCAAGTTGCTGATTCTTCAAAATACTTCTTGTGCAGTTTGAGCCTTGTTCATGAGCTCTCTGACTGTAGCTATGTCAAGATTTCTATCTACTTTCTCCTCCAGTAGATTGTTTATGTTTTAATATTTAGATCTTTGATCCATTTTGACTTTAGTTTAGTGCATGGTCATAGACATTGATCTAGCTTTAGTCTTTGATGTATAGAGATCCAGTTTTTTTTTTTTTTTTTGTCTTTTTGAGACAGGGTCTCGCTATGCAGTTGAGGCTGGTCCTGAGCTCACTTTTGTAGCCCAGGCTGGTCTCGAACTCGCACCAATCCTCCTGCCTCAGCCTCCCGAGTGCTGGGATTACAGGCGTGAGCCACCACGTCCGGCTAGAGATCCAGTTTTTCCACAACAAACAAACAGATCTGAGGATGAGTAGAACAGATTGCAAAGTGTAGACATAACTCCAAACATACTCAGCCACCTCACTGTTGACAAAGGTGACAAACATGTTTGACAGAAGAAAGATAGTCTTTTTAATAAATTGTGCTAGAGATCCAGTTTTTCCAGCACAATTTATTAAAAAGACTATCTTTCTTCTGTCAAACATGTTTGTCACCTTTGTCAGCAGTGAGGTGGCTGAGTATGTTTGGAGTTATGTCTACACTTTGCAATCTGTTCTACTCATCCTCAGATCTGTTTGTTTGTTTGTTTGTTTTTGTTTTTGTTTTTGCTGAAAGGAAGATAAGAAAAAAATGTAATGGGATAAGTGGTATAAAAATAAATGTAACAAGAACTATTAACTATACCTTTTTCTTTTGTTATTCATGTAAACATTGAATCCAAAGCAAAATATCCACAAAATTGCAATAACAAATTTAGTTGCCTTTGATGTTTCCCCCAGAAGTCCTAAATTTATATATAATTCTTGGTGCTTCTGCATGATGATGCATCTGCCAAGGATTCGACACATTCTAGTTAACAGTCTTTTAGCTTGATCTATAACTTTTAAATATTTAAACATGTGGTATGTGGGTGTTTGTTTGTGCTTTTTCGCCTTTGGCTCCACAAATGTTAGGGGCAGGCTTGATGACTATAATAAACAAAAACAGGACAAAATAAAACAAAGCAGACAAAACAACACCATGAGGACCCTGAAGTTGTAGGAGCTGCTGTTATCTCCTCTGGCTTCTTCATCAAAGCCACTGGTTTTCCCCTGAGACAAGCTGCTTGTAACCATGCTGTCTGGTCCCACATGAAAACATTTCCAGAGCGCCAGGGCTTTTCGAAAGCATGTTGTTTTTCATTGTCCAGTGGAAAGGGTGTGCTCCAGATGTAGAGAACTCTTGCAATAATCATCAATAACAGGCTTGGAGAGCAAGCTCACACATGAAGATTAACATGCAATGTGTCTTTTTATGCCATTGTAGAGATGCACAAAGTCAGACTATTCCATGTGACACTTGGGAGGCTACCTGTTCCCTATCTTAGTAAAATGTCACATGCAGAATAAAAAATGAATGCATTGATACTACATTCTGTCTTGCTAAACACAGAGTTGCAAAATAAGCACCTATGCCTTTAGCTGTGCTGATAGCTATGCAGTCAAGTTTTGAAAGTTCCCCCTCTCTGTTCTCCCTACACACCTTCAAAGAAGAGGCACAGTTGGGTGACTTGGCACACAGGCCTCAGGGCCCGCCTGGCTCAGATGAAATCTCAGTTCTACCAGTTCCCATTCTAGCACAATTCTTTGCCTAAGTGTCCTCTAGGACATGGATACCAACTGATTCCTGCCATCAGGAGTGCCATGAGTGTAATAAAGCCATGGATTTAAAACATATGCTTATAATGTCCTCCTATAGAATCTGGAAAAGCAGAAGCAGGATGTATACCTTGAGGTGGCTATACCTACAAGCCCAAGAAGAAACTGTGACATTTGTGTACTGCAAGGTTCATATTATATTGGTCTTTGGGTCAGTTCAGTCACACAGTCAATTGATGCACATGTTTCCCTTTTTCTTTCCTACTAAACAGGATTTATGGCACTCTTATAGATCTCATAGATCAAAGAACACTGAAGGAAGATCAGTGAAAATCAAAACAGAAAGATGTTTCATGACTATTATAATTTGTGTCTATGTGTAACCCCCAAAGCCTCATATAGTCATAGAGTGGGCTTCTACAGTTTCCGATTGATTTGTAGTGCAATACTAGGGTTATGGGTGAGTGTTACACCCACCCTGAAATAGGTGGCCTGCATACAATATAAGGGAGGGAAAGAGGCCTGCGCTCTTTGCCCTCTTCCCCTTTACTCTTGCTGCTTTTGCTGTGCCCCCACTGCCATCCCCACCCCTGCGTGTGCTATGAACGGTTGCCCTCTGCCATGTGCCCTTTTTCCTTGGAGCCAGCTGAGTATGGACTGAAACTTCTACAAACTGTGGGCTAAATAAACCTTCCCTTCCTTAATTTTGGGCATCAGGCATTTTGTCTCAGCAATGAGAGAAAGGTAACCAAGACAATGGCTTATGTTCACCCTAATCCCATGCATCTAGATCTCACTGATCCCTCTGGCTTGCTGCTACCCATATATGTTGACAAAAAGCAGCCTCCTCATTCAGCAGGCCAGATACAGCTTCTTCCAAGAATTACTTCACTGCTATATACAGCAAGTTTATGCACCACACCTCTCCTCCAATCACCCTTCCTCACGTCATGAAAAGAGAGTCTAAAAAGTGAAGGGCAAAAGGTGTGGACCACGAAAGGAAGATCAGGAATTAACCTTAAGAGTGTTTACTATTTCCATATGTTTTTTTTCCTCAACGGAAGTCCTAAAAAAATCCCTCTAGAAATTTAGAGGTTTTTGGCATAAAGGTTGAAAATGTCTGATGTCAGAGGTGAAAATACTGTTTTTCAATCAGGCTCAAATTTCTGAAATAATGCTCTGTTCTTTCATGTTTTCGGGAATGATGTTGGTAATATGGTTACAAAATTTTTAGCAGACATATAAAGTGGTCATTCTATCATCTTTGAGTTCCCTCTTGTATTCTCACAGATGATTTATAGATTTACTGGATTCAAGCAATCTTTATATCAGATACCCTAAAACTTTTTAGATGAGGTATATTTGTTTTCCTGAGCTTTCTTAATATGTTTGTAAGCCAGGCAAGGATTATGTCTTTTAAATCAAATGTGATGCATTTGTTGGCCCAAGATTTTCAGTGCAGGTACCCTATAAATATTTATTGTTGATTATTAAAAAGAAACCAATGGAAAAAATAGCTCAAATTTTGAGAATGTTTTGAGCAAAAGGAAAGGCACTCTGAAAACAGTAATTCTTGAAAATTAATCTCAACTACTATGATTATAAAAAAATGTAAGTATCAAAACTCAAGCACCAATACTGTGTCTAAAAAGTGTATTGATAACTAAAAAGGAAAGGAGAAAGGAACAAAAAGATAAGAAAGAAAGAAAGGAAGGTGGAAAGGAAAGAAGGAAGGAAGGAAGGAAGGAAGGAAGGAAGGAAGGAAGGAAGGAAGGAAAGAAAGAAAGAGATTAGGATTTAAAAAAGGAATAAACCTTAACAATGTAAAAATAATTAGGCTGATCCTCTAAACACATGCAGCACAGTTGTCAGTAGGTGGGAAGGAAAAACACTTTTCATTTCCTTTCCCAGTTCCCTTTGGTTGCTGTAGGCTCAAAAAGCACTTTTCTTAAACTCCCCTGTGAACTCCAAGATTATCTTGGTATAGATATGTATCATTCAGGGTACAGGCTCAACTCCTTAGCAAGGAACTAAAATAAATTCTCTCTCTCTCTCTCTCTCTCTCTCTCTCTCTCCCCTTTCCTTGTCTCCTTAGAAGCCCAGGGCTGAGTGTTCAAGGCAAGGGGCTATAACCCACTCTCCCTTAAGTAAGATCTGTGCCACCATTTCTTTCAATTCCTAAGAAGATACTCTTTTCCATATCTTTCATGATGGAAAAGAAACAAAAGAAGAATATTTTGTGGTACAGAAATATTAGATTTTTAGTCTGCATTAAATAAAATATTATTGGAACATAGCATTAATTGGTTGATTTGTAGTCCAGTGTTGTTCTCCTTTACTATAATAGAGTTGAAACACAGACCGTAAGGCCCAAAAGAGTCCCGAACATTTATTACCTGCACCTGTCCATGTTTTGTGTGTTCAAGTCTCTTGTCCATTTACCATGAAATCCAGATTCCTTCCATTTTTAAGTGTGCTTCCTCAGTTTGTTATCTGCTGAGCTGCCTATTGTGGACTGGATTTTGTCCTCTCATAATTCATGTTTCAGGCTCTAGTGTCCATGCTACTGAAAGCAGACATAGCCTTCAGTGAGGTTTATAGGTTAAGTAAGGTATTGAGGGGAGGTGGGGGCTAATTCTGCTGTCCTTGTAAGAAAAGGAAAAAATACCAGCACATGCCTCCCTCTCCCCACTGCCTTCCTGAGAAGACAGGAGCAAGCCAGGACAGAGGACTCACCTCGGGTCACTTAGGCTGGACTCTAAGCCTTCAGAACAATGAGGAAGGAATTTTTCCTCCCACCACTGGTACTCTCTTATTGCAGCAGCCTGTGTGGATCTAAACAGTGCCACACCTGTGTCCTTGGAAACAAGGAAAGAGTTAAAGGAAAGGGCAAGTTGTTCTGTTTCAGTTGTGTTACTGGAAGTTGCATGCATCAGTCCTCACACTCATTTCTTTGACAAACCTGTGAATCCAGAGGATTACATACCATCCTACTTTAGGCGCATGAAGTGAAATGGGTAATTCACTTGGGTCTTAGTCCTAGTCATTATTTATTTATATTATTTGTGTTTTCTGTAATTATATGTAGCCACTTCTTAAATTTTGGTGATAAAATACATTTTAAAAGTCCAGGAGGAGCAAAGTAGTATCAAAGTTTTTTTATCTTGCCTAAAGTCTTAGTGAAAAAAATATCTCACATTCCATTAAAGATTAAACAAGGAGAGAGATGCAACTTACATATCGCTTTTACAAATAATCCTATATTGCTTATAGCAGGTTATCATCATTCCTTATTTCATGTACTTGAAAAGTTCTGTGAGGACTGTATTTTGAAGAGCATAAGCTGTTGGAAGCCGCCCCCTCTTTCTGAGTCAATAAAGAACAACGTTATCGTAGGACATTATTGAAGAAACCATGTAAATTAGTACAATTGCCAGGCAACGTACATCGCTGTGCCAACAGTAACATGCTCTAATGTTTAAACCATGGGTATCTTTAGTGTAAGATTGTTTTTAAAAATTAAAGGTTAAATGAAGTAGAATATATTGGGCATTCTGCAGCATACCTCCCAGTGTTGTTAGATCAGTCTAAATGTGGAAAGGAATTAACCATACGTATGAGAAAATTATTATAAATTCTAGGCAGAAATTTTATAATAAATTTTATAAGATATATATACAAGAAGATTAAGGGGTAAAGTGAAACAATTTTTAAAACATTAGAAGAAAATATAGAAAAAGCCTTCTTAAGCAAGACAAAGAACACACAAAGGAAAAGAGTGACATTGACTTGTATTCACTTTAAAATGTTCTGAAAGGCAAAAAAAGTAAAATATAGGCTACAAGCCAGCTAACATACATGCAATGTGATAAAATACGTACATATGTATAACATAAGTATATTTTTAAAATCAAGGCATCTAAAAAGGATATAAGAAGAGGCATTCGATTAATAATACAGATAAGAGCAGGCCTGATAGATAGCTCAGTGGGCTAAAGCACTTGCTTAGGCAGAGCACAGCAGCCAGAGTTTGATCCCCAGCCTGCTGTGCCAGCCCTGCCCCCTGGAAACCTGAGATAGCAGTTGAGACTGGACAGGGTGGAGCATGCCTGTAATCCCAACACTTGCGAGGCTGAAAGCAGGAAAACCACTGAGTCTGATCTGTGTAGTGAGACCCTATAGACCCTGTCCTAAATATCGAGATAATAATAAATAATAATAATAATACAGATGGCTCGTAAAGGAAAAGATTCTCAATGAGGCATATTTTGTTTATCATCTCGCTAGGCAGACATAAAGATAGATTGTATGCAAGTTGTGTAGCATGTGAGGAAACCAAGACTTATACTCATCAGTGGGGGAGCAGGGTGAAGGGAAATTTGGAAGCATCTGTCAAAATTTAAAAACCATTCTTCCTTCAGTGCAAGTCCACTTCCTGTAGCAGTGATGACAGAATACACAAACTATTCAGAAAGAATGGTATACAAGGGTGTTTAATTAGTTTACAAAAATGATATTTCTTCTGAGAGTGTGACTGGGTTTAGATGAATGACCTGGAGAGACTTTTACTTGTACTCTGCCCTTTGAGAGTTAGTTCATGGGAAAGACGTCTTTGGACACAAGTCATTCAATTAAAATTAGATTATAAACAAAGTGAGAAGGCATGTAAGATACTTTTGACACCCCCCCCCAGTTCTACTAATTTGCTTGAGAAATATCTATTTCTTTCATCAATTATGTTGTACTTCTGAGACTCTCCAATACACATAGTTCCACAAGGCAAATTGGCTCACTGTGACGTAAACTTGCTGTTTGTTTATAAACTCACCATACTGTAAGATTTGAGCAGAACCTGTTTTATGCCATTTAGTGATTCCTTTCCTATATGACAAAAGGAAATTTAAAAGGACTCATTGTTTTCAAACATTTTGACCAATATTTATTCTAAAATGTCAGGATACATTGATAAAAATATCAAAATGCTAAAACTGAAGTCTTTTTTAATGAAACTAAAAATGATATATACTTATAGCTATATTCTAGGTTCAATACAATGGATTAAAATTTCATCCAAGTGTTCTTAATAAGTTCTTAGCTTTAGCAATAACAGTGTACTACTTTCACACTTTAAAAAAATCACAATAACAGTGTAAAGTACTAAGATTGTGGAAATCTTAGTATCTTCATTTTACACTTTAGTAAATTTAGACTCAACCAACATCAAATTAACTAAAATTAATTTCGTCTCAAGTTTTCCAACTTCTTGTCTTTTTTTCCCCTACTTGCAAACTACATACACTTCCTTAAATCTTCTAGCAGTGCTTGCCTAAAACTAGAATTTTACTTCTGAGCATTATAAGAAGAGTTTATTTAATAGACTGACACTGGGATAAAGCATAAGTAACTGAATAAAATACAATTTAGAAAAGGTGAAATTTAATAAGATGATAATATATGCATTGTGGATGAAGAAGGTCCTTGTGCACAGAAGATGAAACTTGCAAAAATAAAATTTTGTTATATTACAAAATAAACCCCCATTTATATTCTAGAGAGGGACCATCTACAGTTTCACTTTTAAAATGGACAGCCAAGACAACCCTACGTATTACAACAAATACCGTGAAATTCATATTACTCTGTTAAGTGAAATTCTGCATCACTTGTAATATTTTGTTTTAATTCTAATTCATATTCTTTTAAGAATAAAATACAATGGACAGGCATTGTTTTTTCACTTTAGAATGGATTCTAATTATTAAATTATAGCCTAAAGGAATAATAAGTTAATTTTCAGCAATTTCACCTGAAATTTATGGAAGTGTGTTTCTATACAAAATAAAATATTTTTCCACAAAGGTTTTGCTGTATATTTTCTTTTAGGCTTTAAGAGAACAAATCTTACATATTAATCATGTTAAAAATTTTAATGCATTTATAAACTGCATAAATATATTTAAGTGCTAAAACTTTATTTGTCCTGTAATATTTACAAGAGCATACAGCTTGGTAGGCCAGCAGGATATCTTAAAACTGCAAGCAACTACATACATGTCTGTTGATTTGCCTGGGACAATTGATTCAAAAGGGGAAAATAGTGGGAAGGGTATGATACAGCTGACTGATCTATAATGTTTGCCTTGGCTGATAGACACCATAAAATACGTGACTCTTTCCTCCCATGCATTGTCAGTTAGGGGAGCTTCTGTTGTGAACGTGTTTGCTTACTATCTCAGCGAAGCAGACCTAAGCCCTCTGAAGCTACTCTCTAAGCGCGGCGAAGACGTGAGCTCCGAAGCCGCAAGTTACATAATACAAGAGAACTGAGGACAACCGGCAACGTGGTGAAATGACAGCATATATCTGCCTGGTGTGCAAAGCTGCAAACCTAACTCCTTTATGCTTTAGATGGTGCAGCTGCCTGGTTTGCTGTTGAGTACTTGGGAAGAGAGCCGACTTGAAAATTTGAGAATGTGATTAGTTTAGGAAAAATAACAACTGTAATATATATTGTAACCACTTCTGGGCCATACAAAAAGATCCTTAGGTGGGTCCCAGCCCTAGCTAGCCAGCATTAGAGGAGGAAAGGATTTAAGAAAATCTTTTGTTCTTTAAAAAAGATGAAAGGTGTACAGAAGCGGCGCGGCCGGAAGCTAGAGCGCAGGTTTCTCCCTGCTCCGGGTGCTCCGGGGTCCATTATCAAAGCAATCAGTAGCTCTCATCTTTCAATTATGCTCTCCTTGGGTAGCAAAGTAATCTCAGGAGAATCTGATGCACATTCTTTGCTTCTGTTATGTCAGAACTCGAAATTATTGAACATTTCATTCCTTTTATATTGACTCTGGGCGTTCCATCTCCTCCCCGCCTCAGTTACAAAGGTTTGGGCACCTGCACGCGCCTTGCCTCCTCTTTGCCTTCTGCTTCCTCGTCCTCAGCAACCATCACAACCTCTTTGGCCCAGGCCCCCAGAGACACCTATATACCTGGCCTTGTCCGAGAGAACCAGGACCTGAGAAATCCAGGGACGCCAGAAAGGATGCTGCGGGGCCCCTAAGAACCTCAATCAACACTCTCTCGAGTTGTAAGCGCAAACCGGAGCTCCAGCTTCACACTCGCTAATTGAGAGGAAAATATGGAGCAAGTCACGGTGGCCTGTCCCGCCTAGTCACCAGTGGTGACACATCCAGCACTACAACTAAAACACGGAGTTTTCAGCGCAGCGTCGCAGTTCCTGGAGCTGGAGCGAGTGCTCCCGGGGGCTTCACCAGTTGCTCTCCTAAGTGCAAAGCTCCTTGTGCTTCGCAACCGCGAGGCCGGAGGCTCTGGGAGCTGCGTCCGGTCAGAGAGGCCGGGGCCGGAGGCAGCTTCTCTGCGAGGAGTGAACAGCAGCTCCCTCAGCCCGGCAAGAGCGGACGCTTCCTCTCTCGCGCCCGGGAACCTGGATACCGCGCCAGCAAGATGTTCGCCGGCTGGGCCTGGCGGTCAGGAAACATGAGAAGGCCTCGGTATTCCTGTTGCCGGGCCGCGCGCGCCCGTCTGGGTAAATAAAGCCGAGGCGACGGCGGTGGCTGCAGGGATCGCGCTGCAGCCCGCACGGAGAACATGCGGTGGGTATGGGCGCGCGCCTAGCCGCGGGACTGGGGAGCCAGCTGCGGCGCAGCAGGTACTGCCGGGCTCGCGGGTCCCCTCCTGGGGCGTGGGGCGCGGGGCGCGGGACTTTCCTGCTCTGCTTCCGCGCTCGTCCCGCCCTTCCCCCCACCACTCTCCAAGGTCCGCTGGGGACGCGCCTCGGTGGCTGCCAGGGCTGGCTGGAGGGTTTGCAGAGAGCCGGGGCGCCCACCTGGCCGCGCCTCCTGGGCCTTAGAGTTATTGGCGAGCATTGGGCGGGGCGGCTCCGCCGGCAGCGAGCGCCCTAGCACCGTGCGGAGTGAATCAGAGTAAGTGGAGCGCAAAAGAGCCAAACAGAAGCGCCGCGCGTCCCACGCGGGAGCCCGAGGAAGGATTTAGAAACGAGCCCAAAGCCTCTGGCCCCCTTGCAACGGACCAGGCTCTTGGACCTTGGTCGCCTCTTGGATCTGCAGACCCGGAGAGCGCCGGGTATCTGCGAGTGCGTTCTTTGAGTGGAGAAGGTGCGAGGTGGCAAAGCGGGTATCTGCGATGACTTTGCTAGGAGAAGCACGCGGTTGCCTGTAGGAGGGCAGGGAGGGGCTGGGGAAAGCACGCCTTTACAAATAAAACAGCTTGAACTCAAATCAATGAGCGCCTTGATGGATAAAGGACTTGGAGCCCTGGCGTGCTTTGACACTTAGCTGAGGCCGTGTGCGCTCCCCGGCACGTATCTGTCAGCCCAAAAAGGACCTGGCCTTAGGGGACGCAGAAGCGCAGCAGCTCACCGAGGTTTGACAACGGCCGCCCTTTAATCGCGGAGGTGGCCGCTGCTATGGTCTGAGCGCGGGGCGGGGTCGAGGGCGCTTGCGGAAGCCCAGAGAAGCAACGACTGCAGGCAGGGGCGAGGGGGGACCGAGGAGGTGCCTGCGGCGTAGTGGAGACTGTGCTGAGGACCAGACGCGCAGCCTCAGACGCTAGGTTGCGCAGGGCGGGGCGGAGATCTGGTTCTTCCCTGGCGGCACAGGCTGAACCCCGAAGCCTGCGAGGGGCGGGCAGAGGCTCCAGGCCGCGGATCCAAGGTGAGCTGCAGGATTTGGAGCCCGCAGCCGCTGCTGGGAGGTGTGGCGCCCCGCCAGCCGGCAGCATCCTGCCTTAGGTCGCTGACAGCTTTTCATCCCAGAGCTCCCGGCTCGAATGTGCTCTACGGAAGGTCAAGGTTCTGATTGCAGCAACCCTTGGGGGTCAAGAACCCGAACTCAGACCTGCCGGTCCATGAGCGTTCTGGGGCTAACCTGGGAGTAATTGCTCAACTTTGGGAGAATGCGGTGCCTTTGTCCCTACACCCCTTCACTTTCCCGTGCTGAGACTCGCATCTCATGGTTCCCTGTTCGCGTCCCTTCACTGGGAGACTTTAGCCAGAAGTCGCAGGGGTTTCAGCCAGGAATCCAAGATCTAGAAAGCATGAAAATCCCTGAATCCCGTATCCGCTGCGGTTCCTTAACTGAGCCTCGCAGATGCAGTTGTTCGTATTACTCCAAATGTGTCTTTCTACCCCACCCCTCTGATGCCTCGAATGGGGGTCCCAGGACACTTGCTTTGTAACAGAAGGACACACGAGGCTCCTGGGTTGCCCTACAGAACTATCTCCATCCCCAGTGCTCTTCTCTGGACCAGGAGGCTCCTTGGAGAATTTTTCCCTTTGCCCCCGTGGGTGCATTACTTGTTTGAAGCTCCCGAGTTAGGGATGGAGCTTGATGCCCAGAAAGACAGGCTGGGATCTGTCCTGAATAACAGTGTCTGGGTGGGAGGGTGAAAAGCCAGGTAGGAGAGGCGGGTGTTCGCTGGTCCAGTAGCTGCCGGGCTGCTCCGCCCCTGTGTGCCTCAGCGCAGTGCTCCCGTCTAGTCCAGGGCCCGAAACCTACAGGAATCTGAGCGTTGTCCGGCGGTAACGCGATGCACCTTGGTCTCCTAGAACCCGAGCCCTGTTGCGGAGCTCCTGGCTGCCAGGTGCTGAGGAGCTGTGGCGGCGCCGCGCGCTCCTACCTGCCGGCACCATGAACACTATCGTCTTCAACAAGCTCAGCGGCGCCGTGCTTTTTGAGGACCGAGGCGCTACGGAAAGGGAGCGAGGCGGCCGGTCCTACAACAGCGTCCTGGATAGTCCCCACGCCCGCCCCGAACTGGGCATTGCCGGCAGCCCACCCCTCAAGGACAACCTCGGCCTGAGACACCGCAGGACAGGGTAGGAGAGCGCTACCAGGGTCCTGCGGGCAGCTGGGAAGGGTGGACTCGCATGCCCTTGAGACTCGGGATTTTCCCAAGAGGGAAAGTCCGGGTCACCTGGGGTTACATGTCCTTATTTTATGGATTTGGAGTACCAAAACATGGGCAGCCCATTCGTGAGAACCATTGAAAAGAGGCTTTGGGGCAAGACGAAGTGTGGGGAGGGGGCAGCCTACCGGTCCTCCGACACCTGGACCTCAGATAGTCTCTCCCCCATTTCATACGGTTGGCGCAGCAGTGAGGGAACGGAATGCGTAGGAGCAGGGTCCCGGATTCTGGGGTCAGCCCTCGCGAGTCTCCTTTTCTGTTCCCGCTCCCGGGGCTGGAACTGGAAAGGTCTTCTCGTTGCTGGGCATCTGGGGCGTGCGCTCTGTAGGCCGCGGGTGCCCTGAGGCGAGGCGGGGGCCACCTGCTCCCGCGCGGGGCCTGGAAGACAGACTTTGGCCGGCCAGGTCTGGGAGGCCGGGGAGGAGCCGCGGTCCTGGCGGTCTACACCTGAGCGATTGCATCAGCTACTTGCTCTTTGGCCTTGTTGGTTAGTAAAATAGCGATTAGGTTTCGTCCAAAAAGTTACTACTAGGCATTTCAGCTGGAATTGCATTTCAAAGTGTCTAAGGAGGCAGGCGCCGGGAGAAGCGCAGGCGCGCCAGCTTTCCGGCTTGGGGCCGCTGCCTGAGCGCTGCGACACCTCCCGGAGCGGCCCGGGAGCGCAGCGTAGCGCAGGCGTGGGCTCGGGACTGCTTCTATAGCCTCTCTTGAATGTGCTTTTCCTGGGGTCTTTTTAAGTTACCTTCTAGGACTGAACTTTAATACTTTCCACTCTGCCTTCATCAGGAAATGGCGCCCCTCGAATGCTTATTAGGTTGTATATCCTTCTTGCACAAACCTTTCTTTTGAAAGGAAAGTTGTCTCCCTTTCCCGGAGGATCAAAAGAAGTAGTGGACAGTTGCATCTTTT
This sequence comes from Myocastor coypus, assembly GCA_004027025.1. Lineage (NCBI taxonomy): Eukaryota > Metazoa > Chordata > Mammalia > Rodentia > Myocastoridae > Myocastor > Myocastor coypus. The sequence continues at coordinate 48,691 of PVJA010011950.1, forward strand.
TCTCTATCCCTCACTTTCCCGATTGCAGGCGACAGGAAAGGTGCAGTCATGTTTTCTGTTCTTCAGATCGCTTTAGCTTTATCTCCCAACCCGCTAACTTTGAGGTTTAGAATATTCTCCATGTTAAGATCAATTTAGAGCACTGTGCTCATATCAGTGACTACTGCGACTAGCAGCGTAGGGTGAATTTCTTCCCTAGCCCGGTCTCAACCGAGGGTCGTGTGGAGAAGGGTGCCTTTTAGAGCTGAGGCCCAGGCCTCCTTTCCTAAAGAATGGCGACCACGTAGAAGGCCCCAAAGGTGGTGCTTACCAAGGCTTCCTCCTCTCCTGGGTTCTAGGGCCCGACAGAATGGCGGAAAAGTGAGGCACAAGAGGCAGGCCCTGCAAGACATGGCACGACCTCTGAAGCAGTGGCTTTACAAGCACCGCGACAACCCGTATCCCACTAAGACGGAGAAGATACTCTTGGCCCTCGGCTCACAGATGACGCTAGTACAGGTAGGTGTTGGGGACTCAACAAGCTCTGAATCCATCTCCCCTTCGGCTGAGGACACTGGCAGCGCCTCTCCCCAGGGGAGGATGGAACAGCCCCAGGGAAGGGCGGGGCTGTGGCTGCAAGGGTGGCTTGGGTAGGATGAGGGAGCAGAGTTCTGGCTTCTCATCCTCACCTATCATCTCCGAGTGAAGGACTGGTCCAGGAGGGACTGTAGAGAGAGTTGGGGTGGGGGTGGGGGGTTGTGGAGAACACTGGAAGGTCTCTGCAGAATTCCAAGAAGGTTCTGGGAATCTGGACTCAGGTCTCATGGAAAGGATGGCGATGTTCAGATTCAGGGCATATCAGGATGAGTGGAGAGATTTGTTTGTAAAGATGCAAGCTCGTGCCAGGCACCTCAGAGTCCCTCATTCAGTGGTCTCCAGTGAGATCAGTAATTTATATTTCTAACCAATTCTCAAGTGATTCTGGAACTGCTGACTTTGGACTCAAAATCTTTGGAACCCTAGAATTTGGAGCAGCATAGTGGAGCTCCATATTAAAGCTCAAATTAGGAATAGCTCTAAAAATTGCCATTATTAACCAAGGTGGGAGTGTAACTAGGAAGATGGTTAGTGAGTTTGGATACTTTATTCTTTTTGTGTGGGGAAGAATCAAACCCAGGACCTGGCACTTGCCAGGACAACCCCTTGCTGCTGAGCTGTACCTCCACCCAGACACATTTATTTTTTAAAACAGAAAGCATTAGCTGGAACACACAGTAGGTCCTTTGCTGCTGGTACTTTTCTACTGGGCTTGAAGGGAGGAGACAGAGTTCAGATGTCAGATGATTGAATTCTTTGCCAAGTAGAGAGATATGGTGCAAGGTTGTTTCTTCTCCAGTGAACAAACACCGGTTTACACTGAGCTAGCTTTTCTGAACACAATCACATTTGCTATTCAGAAAAACATAATGACATAGAGCAATTATTGTTCATATCTCACCAAGGTCCATGGAAGTTCAGGGTCAGTAAGGCACTGAGGTGGGCCTGGGATAAAAATGTAACTTTAGATCAAAATACCTTTTCCATTTCAGCACAGTTTTCTTGAGTAGACAGAGTGGCTTGGATATTTACACAAGCAAAGAGCTATAGGCAGGAAGAGAAGGAAGAGCAGGATAGACTGGGACATAAAAATGTTTGAAAACTATGGGCTATTCAGTGATTTCCAAGCTAGTTTTTAAGTAAGTTATAATGATCAGAAAAACTTGACTTGGGAAAATAAATGTGTATGCTGACTTCAGTTTAAACATATGTGCTATTTGAACATATAACAGTTCATAGTTATTTGAATATTTCTCAATAGTATCAATAATGCACTATTACTTTATTTGGTTGCCATTTTTTTCACAGAGAAAGCAAAAAAGATAGTTGACCATCTTAAAACATTTTAATTATGAAGAATAAGGGGAGACATTTAAGTTTGTATGTAGTAGTTTTCTTGAGGTGCAACTCAAGGAATTATAATTTTTATGAAGAATCAAATTATTTGCTATCTTTAATGACAGTTTGAATACCATAACAATCTTTTTACATTTTTACCTTGATAAGACTATTACATTTTTCTAATATACATCAAATTTTCATTTAAAACCCTTTTCTTTCTCATATACTAGTCCTTGAAAACTAAAAAATGAACAAAAATACATAATCTTTAAATGGGGAAAAGATTATTGATAATAACAAAGATATCTGTATGTAGATTTTCAGTTTTCACCATAATTGAAGTTGGTTTCTTAAACTTTAAAATAATAAATGCAAAAAGTTAATATGTATAGAATTACCTAAAGGACCTTAACGTATCCATTTGTATTTAGTTATTTTTAACTAGGCACAATAGTATATCTATGCAAATTATATATATATATATATATATATATATGTAAAATACATACATATATACTTTATTTTATACACATATATGAGTTTGTATAATTCAAACGTAAACTAAGTATTCAGAGCAAGTTGTGAGTATGGAAAACTGCATGAATTACACTAGTTTACATTTCTGGGGAAAATACAAAGCTGTGATCCGAATAAAGCTTTAGATCCCTCCAAGTGAGACCCTAAGTGATGAGTCAGACTCTCCCAGTGAGTCAGATCCTCCTGTGGAGTCCGCCTTCTTGAGAAGCTGGATCATGTCTCCCCCGAGGCATCCTCCAGCTGCACCCCCTCAGCCTAGTGCTTTCCAGGCAGTAAGTCACCCGCGCACCTTGGTGGTGTAAACAGTTTGCTTCTGGATAGGGGCACAGAGCTCAGCACGTAGCTCTGCAAAGTATGTCTCTGACAGCTAAAGAACATCTTGAACTCTTAAAATGTTCTAGTTTAAAAAGTCATAGCATCAGAGGGAATGCACAGGCAGCGGCTCGTTAACCCTAACACTGTGATAGTTCTGCAGAACAGGCACAGGTAGAACCCATTTTATTTTCAAAATACCTGAAAGTATGTTGTGCAGCTATGTCTAAGGGCAAATACAGAGCACTTTGCTTATTTGTGTCAAACTTTTGTTTTTCCTTTTTTTTTTTTTTTTTTTTTTTTTTTTTGTGGAACCGGGGATTGAGCTGAGGTCCTTGTGTTTGCCAGGCAAGTGCTTATTCTACTGAACTTTCTCCCCACCCCTATCTCCTATTCTTGATGGCTTGTATTAACAAAATGTCAGTCTGTTTTATTCCTTAGCTATAAAACATTTGGAAGTTTCTTTTATGTATGCTTTTTTTCCCTTTGAGTTATATTAGACTTTTTATACACAGTAATTTGGCTACTCTTAGAATGGATAAGAAAGAATGTGAAGTCTGGTCAGAAATTTCTCCTGAAGCTTAAAATTAAAAACATGGAAATAGTTTTGAGGGATTTAAAAGATATTTTTGCTTATCAGTAGACATTTTGTTCATCAAAAGACACTAGTCAGCACCCACATGTGTTTTGTTTTGGAGGCGTGAAGCAGGGAAATGTTTGCGCAACTTTCGTTTACTTTGCTTCCTTGCATGAGCAGGTTGCTGCAATTTGCTGTCACTACACTGTTATACTTAACTCTTATCTATGTTATTAGTATCACATCTTTTCAATGTGATGATAGCATTTTTATAAAATTAATGGGAAAATGATGTGTGTATACTATGGTTTTAACTGACCAGTATATTCCACTGTGCTTGGTTCCTACAGCTGGTTATTGTTCAAATATTTAAAAAACTATACATTGTATTCTAAAAATCTAAACAGGCTTTATTGTGGAGTAATACGAAGTTGTATAAGATTAGGGTTTTCTACTAGGTACATGCCAAGGAATAATATGTTCTCTGCTTATAAACTTCAAGTCCCTGTGCTTTAGTTGCTAAGATTGTTGTGTTATGAGATCGTACCATATTATACCTCTGCTCGTACTTCAGAATGAGTACTGCTGCTGAGGCAGGTACACCCGTATCAATTACAAGTCTCATAGTGACTCTTAAATGTTCAGCAAAATCTCAGATTGTCTCTTATGCATTATTTCCAGGATTATACTACATACAAACCAGGTGTTCAGCATTTTGGCTGAAATACCCAGACTAAGTGTGTTAGTTCAGTGTGTTCAAAGGGGGGGGGGCTGCCAGTTTATCCCTAAGGGTTCACTATAATGACTGCTCTGTCAATATGATGAATGTAAACACCTCTGTTAGAGTAGGATGAAAATATTTCAGTTTTCTCTTCCAGTTTCTAGGGATTTGGCTCTAAGTGTAAAATGTGTGGTTTTTAAAAGCACTGAGTTTAACTTTAAAATGCTGTTCCAGAACCTATTCTTGGTAAGGAGGCCTGTTTTACATAAAACACAGTTTTAAGATACTGCATGACACCCTGAAGGGAGCCATAGTACATAAAAGATGGAAAATGTAAACTGGTGTTTTTACTATCAGTGAGACATGAAGTTTGCATTAATTAAGAAACAAAATGTGAAAAACAATTCAAATTAATCAACCAGCAGTTTGTATCCCATTTTTTAGGACTTAATGTAAATACCTATGAGATATCTTAGATATTTACCTTAGCCTCTAGGTTGTACGGTAATTTCTGGTAATAAAATATTGGAAAAATAAATTTTTAACAAATTGGATGACAGTCAAAGTTATGAAATCAATTTAGAAGCAGACCATCAGACATCAGTAACCCTTTCTGGAAGTTTTCCTAATCTATAACTTTATAATATGGAACATTAAAAAGGATATGACCCCTATATTTGAGAACTATTTATATACATAAGAATTATAG
>PVJA010011951.1:0-37500 GCA_004027025.1 Myocastor coypus
GCCCAGCGGGATGGCTCAGTGGTCTAAAGCGCCTGCTTGGGAAAGCTTGGGTGGCTTCAGGGACCGCGGTTCGATCCCCGGCACCACATGCTGCGCCAGCCCTGCCATCGGGGCAGGCTGAGCCGGCCATAAAAATGAGTGAATAAACAAACAAAGGTTCGGAAACAAGAAATAAATAAATAAAATAAAAATTATTTTTAAAAAATCCTCCTGTCTCAGCCTCCCAAGTTCTGGGATTACAGGTGTGAGCCACCATGCCCAGCTTGTGTTTCAGAACTTTTGTTTGTTTGTTTATTTTTATGGCAGGCTCAGCCTGCCCTGAGGGCAGGGCTGGCGCAGCATGTGGTGCCAGGGATCGAACCGTGGTCCCTGCAGCCACCTAAGCTTTCCTAAGCAGGTGCTTTAGACCACTGAGCCATCCTGCCGGCCCTAGGATCACAAATTTGACCTTGGCCTGTTAACTTAGCAACTTAATTAGAACCTGTCTCAAAATTAAAAAGAAAACATTATCTATCATCTCTCTCTCTATCTATCTATCTATCTATCTATCTATCTATCTAATCTATCTTATCTATCTCTAGATATGATGTAGGTGAATGTGAAGGCTTTGGGTTAAATCTCCAGAAAAAGAAGAGAAGGAGAAGGAGGAAGAAGAAACCCTAGTCCTTCTTATGCTCTTCAGAAAATTAGAAGAGGAAACACATCATAACTTATTCTGAGCTGGGTGTGGTGGCGCACACCTGTAATCCCAGCACTTGGGTGGCTGAGGCAGGAGGATTGCTGCAAGTATGAGACCAGCCTGGGATACAAAAGTGAGCTCAAGGTCAGCCTGAACTGCACAAGACCCTGTCTCAAAAAGACAAAAAAAAAAAAAAGAAAAACTTATTCTGTGAGATAGGATTTCCCTGACATCACAAGTTAAAACTACCATAGGGAAAACAAACTATATGCCAGTATCTTTTGTGAATGTAGAGTCAAAAGAACTTGAGAAAATGCTAGTAAGCCTAATCTAGCAGCACATTCAAAGATCATACGCCTTAGGGGTTGGGGAGATAGCTCTGTGGCACAAGTGCCTGCCTGTCATGTGCAAGGTTGTGAGTTGGAACCCCAGTACCACACATACAAAAAAAAAAAACAAACTCCCCAAAGATTATATACCTTGGCCAAGTCAGAGGTCACCCTGGGAAAGCAAAGGCGATCTACCAGAAGAATATCAGTCCACATACTGTCCTACAGTCATAGGATGGAGGGCATGGCGGGATAGAATTTCAGTTAACACAGAAGAACATTTGATATAATCCAAACACATTTTTATGATTAAAAATGGCAAACTAGGAATAAAAGGAAACTTCCTCATGTAGAGGGCTTTTATGAAAACCTGCAGCACAAATCATACTCAGTGGTAAAAGACTAAAAGTTTCCTCCTGAGACTAGGAATAAGACAAAGATGCCAACTTTTGCCGCTGCTGTGAAATACTGCACTGAAGCTGGGGATGTAGCTCAACAGCACAGGGCCTGCTGGCACATGCAAGGCCCCAAGTCTGCTTCCTGGTACAAAAAACCCCAACTAGTACACTGAAAATTCTAGACCTCCAAAAGTTAGGTGGTGTGGAAAGAGTCATATTGAAGATAAATAAAACTATCAAGTCTCATAGGGTGTGATTGGTTTTATATGAGGAAACGCAGAAGGAAGCCTCAAAAATAAATTCTATGTAATTTATTTTATACACTAAATTCACAAAAATCAGCTGTGTTCTTATACATGAGCAATGAACAGTTCAAATAGAAATTAAGAAAACATTTTTTTAATCGTTTTTTTTTTTTTTTTTTTTTTTTTTTTTGAGACAAGGTCTCACTATGTAGTTCAGGCTGGCCTTGAGCTCACTTTTGTAGCCCAGGCTGGTCTCGAATTCACACCGATCATCCTGCCTCAGCCTCCCAAGTGCTAGGATTACAGATGTGTGCCACTGTGCCCAGCTAACAAATTTATTAAAAAGAAAACAATTTCATTTGTAATGGAATAAAAACAAAACAAAACCTGGGAACAAATATAACAAAGTTGTTGAAACTGGGTGTGATGGTGCATGCCTGTAATCTCAGCACTTGGGAGGCTGAGGCAGAAGAATTGATGTGAGTTCGAGACCAGCTTGGGCTTCAAAAGTAAGTTCAAGGCCAGCCTGAACTGCATAGTGAGAACCTGTCTCAAGAAGACAAAAAAAAAAAAAAAAGTTATTGAATGATTTGTATACAGAAAACTACAGAACATCTGGGTGCAATAGTGCACAACTGTGATCCCAGCTTCTCAGGAAGCCGAGGCTAGAGAAACACAAGTTTGAGGCCAGCTTGGGTAACTTACTGGGATTCTGTCTCTAAGCCGTCAAACAAATAAGAATTGAGGATGTGGTAAAATAATTGGTTAGCCTGTGCAAGGCCCTAGGTTCAATCCCCACAACCACAAAAACAAAACCAGCTAAAAGACTGCACCAACTAAACAAGAGCTAAAATTGGCACCGGCAAGATGGCTCAGCAGTCTAAAGTGCCTGCTTAGGAAAGCATAGGCAACTGCAGAGACCACGGTTCGATACCTGGCACCACATGCTGTGCTTGGCACCACATGCTGCGTTTAGCCCCACACCCAGGGCAGGCTGAGCCGGTCATAATAAAAATAAATACATAAATGAGAGCTAAATAAATGGAAAGGCATTTCATGTTCAGCTAAGAAACTTGATATTAAGAGAACCATACCAGAGTGATCTATGAGTTTAATGCAGGACACAGAATTGCAGAAATGGAAAATATGAGGTTCAAATTCATGTGGAATTGCAAGGCCTAAACAGAAAAAAAATACTGAAAAAGAAATTGGAGGAATCATATTCCTCAGTTTCAAAATGTACTGTTGTATAAAGCTAGAAAATAATAAAAATAATTGGTGCAGTTGAATGTGGTGGTGCATGCCTATAATCCCAGCATTCAGGAGGCTGAGGCAGGAAGACTGCTGCAAGTTCAAGGCCAACCTGGGCTGCATAGTAAGTTTGAGGCCAGCCTGAACTATGTACATAAAGACTTTGTACCCAAAAAAAGGGATACTAAGATAAGGATAAAACTGCAGATCAGTGGAGTAGAATTGAGAATCCAAGACTAAAACTACATCTATTGCCAGTTGATTTTCAACAAGAATGTCAAGACTTCAGACAGTGGGGTCAGGGTGATAGCTCAGTAGAATAAGTGCTTGCCTGGCAAGAGCAAGGTCCTGAGTTCAATCCCCGGAAACACACACACACACACACACATGCATGCATGCATGCATGCACGCACACACACTTCAGACGGTAAAAAGAATAGTTTTTTTCTTTTGTATTTTAGGGAAGGGTCTACAGGGTATTCAGGGTCTTACTACTAGATGTGACTTATAGTGATCCACCTGTTCACAGCCTTCCAAGAGTTGGGATTACAGGTGCATGCCACCACACCCTAAGAATAGTCTTTTTAATAAATGGTGCTGGAGGACTGGGGAGATAGCTCAGCAGCATAAATGCCTGCCTTTCACGTGCAAGGTCTTGAGTTTGATTTGCAGTACCAAAAAAAAAAAAAATAATAATAAAATAAGAAATTAAGTACTATGGTGCTGGAATCATTGTATTCCACATTCAAAAGAATAAAATCCCCACCCAACACTGTGTGAAACATTAACTCTCCTGTTGGGAGACTGAGGCAAGAGAATGGCTTAAACTCAGGAGCTTGAGACCTCCATGAGCAACATAGCAAAACCCCATTGAAAAAAATTCTCAAAATGGATTAATGACTTAAACATAACAGCTAAACCAATAATACTCTTAGAAGATATGGGATAAATCCTTATGACCTTAGACTTTACAATAGATCTTAGGAAAAAAAAAGCCATATGAACAACAATATTAACAGATAAAGCACATTTTATTATTTTTTTTTTACGTATTTGGTTCTTACAGGGTCTCACTGCACAGCTCAACTCATGGTGATCCTCCTGCTTTCAGCCTCTCCAGCACTGAGGTTGCAGGCATGCACCCCTACATCCTGGACTCAGGCTAGCTCAGCCCACCCTAGGGTCGGGCTGGCATGGCATGTAGTGCCAGGGATTGAACCATGGTCCTTGTGTTTGCCTAAGCAAGTGCTTTAGTCCACTGAGCTGTCTTGCTGGCCTAAAGCACACCTTGATAAAAGTTGAAACATTTATGTGTCAAAAAGGACCAAAAAATGGAGTACTGTTTACCTGGCATGGGTGAGAGGCCCTGAGTTCAATTCTTTTTTTTGTCTTTTTGAGACAGGGTCTCGCTATGCAGTTCAGGCTGGCCTTGAGCTCACTTTTGTAGCCCAGGGTGGTCTTGAACTTGCACCAATCCACCTGCCTCAGCCTCCCAAGTGCTGGGATTAAAGGCGTGCGCCACCATGCCCGGTTCTGAGTTCAATTCTTAGCACTGTAAAAAAAAAAAAATTAAACATGAACTGTGTTTTTGACTAAGGGTATGGTGCCATAGTAGAGTGCTTCCCTCTAACTGTGACAAGCCCTAAATTGAGTCTCCATTACTTCAAGAAACAAAGCAGCAAAAACAAAGAGATAATTATAAAAGGTATATCTGTCAGGAGTCAAAAATATTATACATTAGTACAAAAAGATAACCTAATTTAAACATGAACAAAGCACTACGTAAATTAGTTCAAGATCAGCCTGTACTATATTGCAAGGCCCTGTCTCAAAAAATAAATAAATAAAATAAAATAAAATAAACACAGAATTGCCATGTGGCCCAGCAGGTCTGCTACTAGGTGTATATCAGAGAGAGAGAGAGAGAGAGAGAGAGAATGAACCTGAAAAACATCTTAAATGAATGAAGCCCGGCACAAGAAGGCACATTTTACATGATTTCATTTATGTGGAATTCCCAGAATTTGAAAATCTGCAGATAGAGAAAAGGCAGATTACTAGTTTCCAGCACTTAGTAAGATGAAATGGGAAGTTGACTTAATGGATTTGGAGTTTTTCTTGGGGAAAATGAAAATATTTTAGAACTGGATAAGGGCAGTGCTTGCACCACACTGGGTATACTGAATGCTGCAAAATTATATACTTTGCAATGGTTAACTTCATATTATTTGTGCTTATCTCAATGAAAAAAATTAACATGCAGGTACAAAAAATAAGGAGCCCAGTGGCATACACGTGTAATTGCAGATGTCTAGAAGGACTTTAAGTTCAAATCCAGTCTGGGCAATTAAGGGGAGAGGGATAGCTGGGGACATAGCTCAATAGGAACATGCCCCTGGGTTCAATCCCCAGGATTGTTTTTTAAAAATGTTTTAAATCTAGGAATGATTATGTGTATATTGATTGTCCTAATCCCTGTTACTTTTTAAAAAATAAGTTTGAAAATTTCCATAATGTAAAATTTAAAACATTGAAAATGGTTTGAGTGAAGGAGCCCTGGGTTTTGCTGCTACTTAGCCCCAGAGTGAGAAGTTGCTTCCAGGTATGCTGAGGTCACCTGATTCTTGGTTTCTTCATACCCTTTTGCTCTCCTGTTCTCCCTTCCACCCTGCAGCTCTCTTTGACTCTATGCGCAGCAACCAGGCCTCTGAAGGCCCATTTTCCCCACCCCGTGGTCTTCATTCACCCCCTTTGCAGCTCCAGCAGCGCTCTGAGAAGCCTCCATGGTGTAAGTAAACTTTGTGTACCTGCCAAGACAAAGACCAGGAGAGATGGAGGGATTGGTAGATAGGAACCTGTCACATGAAGAGAAGAAAATGAGGGTTGCAGACGAGGAGTGACTATTTGAGAAGCAGGCTCATCTCCTGTTCCCAAGATACAGGGAACACCTGCTTACTGTCCTTCCCCTCTGTCAGTGGAGCTTCTGCTGTCTCATTGGAGAGCTCCTCCAAGACAGTGTGCCAGAACAAATTTGGGGAGAGGAGGGTAAAGATGTCACTTTCTTAGACTCCCTTTTGGTTTTGGTATATCTTTGATAAAGGTGATGAGGAGGCACCCTAGATATAAAGAAAAACTTGAAGCAAGTAGCTGGAATTTGCTCATTTCTTTTCTTTTTTTGTCTTTTTGAGACAGGGTCTTACTATGTAGTTTAGGATACCCCTGAGCTCACTTTGTAGTGCATGCTGGTCTTGAACCCACAACAATCGTCTTGTCTTAACTTCCCTAGTGCTGGGGTTATAGATATGTGCCACCACATCCAATGAATTTGCTCATTTTTGTATGTCCCCTATCTCAAGTTGTCTAAACTTTTGAATAAAGTCACAGATACTCCTTTTGGTGACAGTGTGAGCAGTGGAGCCACAGGAAATTCTTGGGGTAATTGCAGAGAGGGGGATGCTAGTGCTAATAAGAGGCACAGACCAAAAAGAGAAGACTCCTTTCCTTATCATCCTGCCTCTAGGGAATAACTGAAACTATACATGCCTTTCACTATTTTACTCAAGAAGCCTGACACATGGCGCATGCCTGTAATCCCAGCACTTGGGAGGCTGAGCCAGGAGGATCGGTGCAAGTTCGAGACCAGCCTGGGCTACCAAAGTGAGCTCAAGGCCAGCCTGAACTGCATAGTGAGAGTCTTTCTCAAAAAGACAAAAAATAAATAAATAAATAAATAAATAAATAAAAATAAAAATAAAAAAAATAAAAAAAGAGGCCTGACAGATTTCTATTTCAGCATTAGGATTGTTTTATTTTTATTTGTTTGTTTTTCAGTATTTTAGTACAGGGCCTACAGGGTCTCACTACACAGGTCGAGCTCATAGTGATCCTCCTGCTTTCAGCCGCCCAAGCACGGAGAGTACAGGCACACACCACCACACCCAGTCTCAGTCGCTATCTCAGCGTACCCCAGGGATTGGGTCGGCACGGCATGGCACAGCATGGCAGGGATAGAACCCAGGTCCCAGCAAATATTAGTATTAACAGTTGTAGAATTTTGCCCTGTAGACACTCTATAGGAAGAAGAAACTTTCCTCCCTGACACAGGAGTTGCTCTGCCGAATTTCAGGTTATCTGACATTCACCTTGAAGTTGTCACCTTTTCCTCTCTCCTGGAGTGTTTGTGGAAAATTTTCTCCATCTCTGTTTCTGACTGGCCTCCTTGATTGGCCTGAATCAGTCACTAGCTGCGTAGAAAGGCCACTCCTATGCTTGGCAAAATCTTGGCTTACACCTTTGCTTCTTTTTTTTTTTTTTTTTTTCTTTCTAGTATCAGACCTTCATTTTTAAACATCTTTTTGGGAGTCTGTCTGTCTGTCTGTCTGTCTGTTTGTACCAGAAGCAGGTTCAATATCTTTAAAACATGGTATAGCCCAAAACCATGCTCCTCCCTATTTTCTGTTTGAAGTGCACATCCTCTGTCCGTTCATGGAAGAGAGATAAGTACAGTATCTTCAGCTCAGCAACTGAGTGAACGTTTGCAGGCTCAGGCTTGGCAACTTTCCTAGATTCTCTTTGATGACAGTATATTCAGGTGTTTACTGCTTTTGAATCTATCATAATTGATACAGTAAGGGGCTTTCAGGTTAGCTTAGTGGTTTAAGTGCCTGTAAGGGCAATCTCAGTCAGACACAGGGGACAGCAGTTTGATCCCCAGATCCACCCTTAAGGCAGTCTGAGTCAGCCCCCCCCAAAAAAATCCATAATTGATACACTAGTGCTTTAATATATTGTTATAGTATTGTTGGTGAATATGATGGTTGGAAAGGGAAAAATTAGTCTGAGATTGTGATTGGAATCAGCCCACAGTATAATCGAAGACTCTAAGGTCTTTATAATACTAGTTTAGTTTAGAAATTAGTTTTTATATTTTTCTATGTGTATAATAGGTATAGTTCTATAATACTGCATGTCCCAAGATTTAGTGTCTTCACCTTGGATCTGTGGATGGGTTTCAGGGAAGTGTTGCACTCTGGTGATCATATGTAAAGATGAATATGAACAGTTGCAAACAGAAAAACCTTTCTTGGAAGAGAATTTATGACTTTCTTTAGTGCCTCAGCAACTCCCAGAAGGGTTAAGAACTTCGGCCAACCAGTCACGGTGGTGCTGCCCTATAATTTTAGCTGCTCAGAAGGCTGATACAAGAGGATTGCAAGTTTGAGAGCAGGTTGGCCAACTTAGCAAAATCCTGCCTCAAAATAAAATAAAAGAATAGGGATGTAGCTCAGTGGCAGAGTGCTCACCTAGCATGTATGAGACCCAGTATTATAAAAAAAAAAAAAAAAAAAAAAAAACAACCACAAAACAATGTACAAAAATCTTGCAATGGGCTGGGGAGAGAGCTTGGTGGTCTAAGCACCTGCCCAGCAAGCACAAGGACCCAGTTTCTATCCCCAGTATGGCTTGGCTGTACCGGCCACCAAAGCCAGGCCTGGTGGTGCTCACCTATAACCCCAGCACTGGGGAGGCTGAGACAGGAGGATCATTATGAATCTGAGCTGTGCAGTGAGACCCTGGTACCAAACAAACAAACTGCTGCTACTTCCAGATGCCATGATGTCTTGCATCTTTACATAAACCATTCGCTTTCCTACTGTTCTGAATTATAGAGTTTTTCTACATTCTCTTGCTTTTTTATCTGTTGGGATACCTCTGCCCAAGAAATATATTGCTTACTTTTAACAATGATTCCAGTGATTCTAACACAAGGTGGGAATGTTTCCAAAAAATGATATTATTCTCACCCTCTCCCTCACCATTGCCTTTACCCTAAACCTATAGAATTAGAATCTCTAGACATCTCTAGAGCATGGAAGTTTGGATTTAAAAACTTTTTTTCACAGATTCTATATATAACGTAGTAATGAACCATTGGATTAAAGTGTTTATGTGCACGTGAGGTAGGAGTGAAGAGTATGGGAATCTGGAGTCGGGCATGATGGTATTTGTGAAATAACCAGATAAAATGTGTCTCATTACTCTACTGAAGTCTTAGGTTGGCCTTAGTTCTGTTTTTATCTGTCTTGGTTACTTTTCTGTTGTTGCTGGGACAAAATACTGGACACCCAAAGTTGAGGAAGGAAAAGTTTGTTTAGTTTGGAGGTTTTAGTTCCTACTCAGTTGGCTCCCAAGTAGAGTGGTACATGGCAGGGGGCAGCATTCATGACTGTGGAAAACAGCAAAAGCAAAGGGGAGGAGGAGCGGCACCAGTGGCGGCAGAGAGCAAGCCTTTCTCTTATATGTTGCATTCAGGCTGTGCCCTAGGCTGGGTGTAGCACTCATACTCATAATCCCAGCAGCATTCATACCCATAATCCCAGCACTGGATCATGAATCAACCATAAACTCTAGAAATCCACCCCATAATTGCATAAGGCTTTGGGGAGACAACTAGATGCAAACTATAACACTATAGTAGGGTCACAGTTCCTGAGCTGGGCAATCTAAGGAGTCTCTGCTAAACTGAGGAAGCAGTCAGACCTCTTCCCAAAACATGAGTGGTACAGACCATTCATTCTTTTTAAAATTTATTTAGTTTATATATATATATATGTATATATATATATATATATATATATATATATAATTTTTTATTTTATTTATTTATTTTTCTTGTTTCAGAACCTTTGTTTGTTTATTCACTCATTTTTATGGCCGGCTCAGCCTGCCCTGAGGGCAGGGCTGGTGCAGCGTGTGGTGCCGGGGATCAAACCGCGGTCCCTGAAGCCGCCCAAGCTTTCCCAAGCAGGCGCTTTAGACCACTGAGCCATCCCGCTGGGCCCCTATTTAGTTTTTCTTAAACCTCATTTATTTGTTTGTGTTATGGCCGGCTCAGCCCACCCTGGGGTGGGGTGGTACAGCATGTGGTGCCAGGGATCAAGCCGCGGTCCGTGCACTTGCCTAAACTTTCTTAAGCAGGCACTTTAGACCACTGAGCCATCTCGCTGGCCCAGACCATCCATTCTACCATTTTAACTCTATGCATAGGGTAAAGCCAACTCTTGCAGTGCCTGACTTGGTCTCTTGACTTTGCTTTACAGATAGCAGTGGCCCTTCTAGTACTGTGTCCAGTGCTGGTCCTTCCTCCCCTACCACTGTGGATGGCAACTCCCATTTTGGCTTCAATGACCAGCCCACCCCGTGTGCCCATGTGACTGATGAGCGCCAAGGACCTGAGCTGCTCCAGGAGCCCCTTGGAAGTAGAACACAAGAGCTCCCCACAGGAGGGCAGCAAGATCTTTTTGAACCAAACCAATCCCCACAGGAGTCACCTGTGGAAACCAGCAAGCCAGAGGGCCAGGAAATTGCTGAGGTCAGCCTGCCATGCCAGGAGAACCATGACTCTGTTAACCATACATGCCAGGTATGCCAGGTCAGCCAGCGGTGCCAGGAAGCCTCTGAGGAAATTTGGCAGCTTTGCCAGGAGAACCCCGAGAATGTCAGTCACCCAGGCCAGGGGGTCCCTGTAGAGGCTGGCACACTGGCCCATGGGTTCCCTGTAGGGGTTGGGAGCCTGGTACAGGAAATCCTTGTAGAAATTGACAGACCAAACCAAGAGATCCCCAAAGAGTATAGCCAGGCATGCCAGGAGTTTTCTGTAGAGGTTGGCAGATTGGCCCAAGAGGCTTCTGCGGTCAGTCTGTCCTCTCGAGAAGTCTCTGAGGTTGATAAAGCATCCCAAGAGCTCCCTGGAAAGGTTGATTTAGAGGCCCAGGAAGTCCCTGAGGAGGCTAGTCAGCAGTCTTGGGTGGTCCCTGAGGTGGTCAATCCACCACCTATAGAGGATGTCCCCCAAGCCCAGTATCTGCAGAGTGACCCAGGTCCTCAAAACCAGCCTCCAGCCCATGACCACCACTTACCCCTTTCACCAGAAACATGTAATCAACCATTTTCTCATTAGTGGTGTCACACTTCACCAGCCATTTGTGCCAGCAGCCTTTTCTGTTGGCTCTCATCAGCCAGGGAGAGGAGTGGCTTGTCATAGAGGATCTGCGAAAGCAGGCCTCTTGGCATGAAGCAAACACTTGTGCCAGGGCTGTATTTGGGGAAGGTTAGTTTCATGTTCAAAACAAACTTTGGCTCCTTGCTTAGCCATTAGACTGGTATGGGATTTTCTCGAGGTAGTTGATCTGTCAATACCTAATCTACTCTGAGCACTTCAGGAAATTCCAGATTGTTAAAGGAAATGGCTAAAATGCTAAAGACCAGCACAGGGCCAGTAGAGGCCAGCAAGTGTGTGAAGAGGGATTCCAGGGCCTTTATACAGAAATACATCCACCACATCTCAACATACCCTTTAAATCATGCGTGCCAGGGGCAGGGAGACACTGGTCTTTACTAGTAATCCTCAGGCAGAGAGCCAAGATGACCATCTGAAATGTCTGGAAAATAGCTTCCTTCCCAAACAAATGTTTGTCATAGCCACTGCTCTTAGACTGAGCTTACGGGTGTATCCATGTCATCTCCAGGTGCCCTCTGTGCTCCATTTCTGCTCCTCTGAGCAATTGCTCTAGGGAAAAGTAGGTATTAGTTTGCTGAGCAGTTAGAGTGACTTCTGGCCATTCTCTGAAGCTGCGCCCTCTTTGCTGTGGGGCTTTTTTTGCCTAGGAGATGCTGTCATAGAAAGAATCAGGTTCTACTTTAAGAGATTAGCAGAGATCAACATTATGAAGATGAGAATGTATTTCTGTAGTTTGCCAGGGACAAGGCACAGACTGGCCAAAGACCAAACACTCCGGGTCCCCAAGAAGTTTGTTTCATATTGTGTGTCTTTAGGATCAGATGTGATTCTAAAGCTTTTCCCAAAGATCTGGGGATAGAAGTGGGGGGTAGGTAGAAGGGATAATGCAGTTATTAGAGTTGGGGGCCGGAACATTTTGAGTGCTCAATAAATATGAAACAATCAGCATGGTGGCGGTAGTGATGATGTTCTTGTGAATTTTAGAATGAATATGACTGTGACTCCATTGTATCTGTAACTAAGTCTGAATCAGTCAGAAGCTGTCATAGTTTAACAGAAATGAGATAAAACACTACAGAGATCTGCCATCCCAGAAGATCCCAGTAGTAGTCAGCCCACCATTCCAAACGTCTTTAATAAGTAGAGTTCAGGGTGGTTTGACTGGAAAGAGATTTAAGCCCTGTGAAACACCAGCAGGAACCTAGTTTCTCACCACATCTTTGGAATTAAATCAGGAGTCCATACCAAGAGGCCACACCTTCTTTCAACCCCATTGATGTCCTTAGACATCAATGAGAGAGCCTGAATGCTGGGAAGACTAGACTATTCCCCTCCAGTTATGTGCAGTTTGTAACCTTGTCCACTTCTGACCTACCTGGCACACCAGAGGGGCTCAAATCTTTATTTCATGGGAGCAGAAAATGCTAAAGGGCCTTTACTTTGGGGAAAATATTCACAGCAACTGCCCCATGAGGCTGTGTTCTCAACCTCAATAGGGCTTGGAACCTCTCACCCCTCATCCCTTTCTGCTCCGGTCCACAGTGTCAGATCCTGGTTAT
Source organism: Myocastor coypus (assembly GCA_004027025.1). Classification (NCBI taxonomy): domain Eukaryota; kingdom Metazoa; phylum Chordata; class Mammalia; order Rodentia; family Myocastoridae; genus Myocastor; species Myocastor coypus. The sequence continues at coordinate 12,482 of PVJA010011951.1, forward strand.
TTAGTCCATAGCTCTGTGGAACCTACATTTCAAGGAGATTCCCTACCCTGAAGCTCCTTGTCCCGTCCTCAGGCATTTTGCCTATTTTCAGAAATGATTCTATCTTCCATCTGCTTTTTTACCCACCCTGACTCTATTGGCTCCCCCAGGTCATGGAGCTGCTTCCAGGGGTCAAAAGAATATTGTCAAGATAAATGACAATATTGGGTAAAGCAGAGACCTGGAAGTCAGGGCCCGACACCTTAGTAATGTATGGAGACCACAAAAGCCCAGGCAGCACCACACCACGCAGTCCGCAATGAACTTGGTTTATTGTTAGACTCAGCAGCTTTGTCACAGCAGCTGGGAACAATAGCGAGAGTGTAGGGAGAAGCAGAGCACAGCAGCACAGGGAGGGGGAGCTAGGAAGGACATAAGGTGGGCTCACTTGGTGGCCCAGATACTCAGCAGGGAAGGTGAGCCCCAGGATGACTAGTGCCTGGGCTTCTCAGTCCCATGGTAGTCTGTCAGGGCTGCTCACTGGCTGGCCAGGGGCAAGTCCTCTCCTGGGGTGGAATTTTCAGCCCATGTTCACATCACACTGTAGGCATTAAGCTCTAGCTCAGCCTCAGCTCCCTGTTCCTTCCTCTCATTTTCCCCAAGTCCTCTGGCCTGGTCTCCACTTCCCAGGTCCTCTGTCCAAGACTTTGGGTTTGGAGAGGCAGCCAGCATTCCCATTTCAGCTGCAGGATGGCACAGTGGAATATGGGGGGAGTCACATGTGGCTGGGGGTGTCAGATGTTGGGATGTCAGGCAGTGGCTTATTTTTAACCCATTACACACCAGGCTACAGCAGATGACCACATGCAGAGAAGCCAAGCAGGGGAGGAGAAGGGACTGGGGTCACTGGCATGGGATAGTGAAAATGTCAAAGGGTCAGGGCACATGGAAGGATCCTGGAGTTGGGGCTGGGCTCTCCTTGCCCTTTCATGCCGCCCAGTAGACCTGGTGTGGGCACAGCCCTAGGATGCGGATGGTGTGAAGCGGTGGCTGGGAGGTAAGTTCCTCTGTCCTCTCACCAGTCTGTTGGTCTAAAGAGCTTCAAGTTTTGGATTGAGACATTCAGATACCGAGGGAAGCAGTAGGCCAGTGTAGCAGCGGTGTACCCCCAGGCCCTGGTGGGGAAGGAGATGGCAGATGGAGGAAAGTGTGCAGCTCTGGATGTCTTGCGGACAGTATCCTACCCCCAGGTGACATATATTAGTATCAGGAATCCTTCCTGGGATTAAATAGACATAAGGAGGTACCTGGAGTTGGGGGTACAGTCTCCTTCCACAAGAGGAGGCTGCCCTCTGAGACCCGTCCTCACGCCCCATCCGATACCAGTATCTGACAGTGCCGCACAAGGGCAGCACTTGGGATCCCTGGGTATGAGATGACCTCCTGTCCTCAGTGCTTTCCCTTGTCCTCTCCCTTATTACTTTCAGTTTTGAGACCTGTCAGGAATGGATGAAGGGAGGTCGATACCTTCCATTTAGCCCAGCCCAAGTCCTCACAAGACATCCCCCCAATCCTAGCTCCATCTCTCTCAACCCTAAAGGACACAGCAGTAGCCATGCTCTAGAGGAGCTGGGGGAGTGGATCCTTGGGAAGGGAGGGGAGTTCTTTCAGAACTCGATCTTGCAGGCTGGGAAGGATTCATCCTGCATGACCACAGTGCTGCTGCTAGCCAGGACCAAGACATTCAGCTGCTGCTGCTGCTCATGAGTCTGCTGGTACCACTCACGGGTCACCTCCGTGTCATGAGTAGGGATCAGAGTCACCTGAGAAGGAGATGAGACGTCAGAGGCCGGGGTGTGGGTAGAAGGGGAGGGGGGCTATTTCTATTTATGACAGCACCCCACTGTACACTGAGCAAGCTCTGGCCAGAGCATTCTGGTGCTACTCACCTGGAGATTCTCCCCCCACTGGGACTTGCCCTCCAGCAGGGCATCTAGGACTGCTCGGCTCGGCTCGCCATTGGCAGGGTCATTCCCACTGACTACGTAGTAGGATGCACGCACACGACGGAAGAAGTCAAGGTCAGCAGTCTTGCCACTGCAATGATTCGGGATATAGGCGAGATCCACATATACAGGGGGGCCAGAGCCACCCTTGGACCCCAAGGCCACTGTGGAGACAAGCCAGGAGACATTGTGGAGGAAAAGCAGGAAGCTTTGGTACCTTCTCCCTCTCCCCCACTGCTGGAGCCTTCAGACCAGTACACACCCAGTCCCAACCCACTCCTCTGCTCTCCACAATACTCACTGGATCCTGCCTTGAGTCCATTAACAAGGCCTTTAGACATGGGACTGTGTCCATCCTTTTCCTCTGCTGGGGTGGCCTGGCTTGGAGTGCTGCGTGGTCGGGTTGGAGCGCGGGATACTCGATCTACAGGCCCTTTGCCAGGCGTTGGAGAGCGTTTTCCCCGAAGATCCAGACGCCGCACAGGGGATGCAGGTTTGGCCCGGCCCGGAGCCCTGCGCCCCACTCGCCCCTGCACCTTCTCCTTTTCCCGGAGCCTCTCTGCCCTCCCAGACTCTGAGCTGAGTCCCTCAGGGTCAGCCATGCACACATCAGGGCGGGGTGGGGATGGGTGAGGGTCTGGCTGAGGGATGGGGGGTGGGTCATGACCAAGCCTGGGATGGTGAGTTCCACTGATCCCCCCAGCTTTGTCCACAGGCAAGAAGTCCCCATCTTCATCAGAGTCAAGGGCTGCCTCCGCTGTGATGGACGGGCACTCCTCAGTTTCTGGTGGGACATCAGAATCTGACTGTGAGGAGCCTGAGTCACTGGCTGATGTTGGGGGAGTCTCATCAGCCACAGGGTATGGCCCCCCTGTGGGCCCTGGAACCCCTGGGCGGCGCCGTCCCCCTCTTCCTACCAGCCGAGCTTCTTCAGTGGATAGGTCACTGTCATCTGTGAGTGGTGGCAGAGGTGGGTTCAGGAAGGATGGAGAGAGCTCCCCACAGTGGGGCCGGGGTTCAGCAGCACAACCCTGAGGCCCAGGCTCAGCCTCAGAAGAGATGTTGTGGGGTGGATCCCCAGGCCCCCCTCCAGAACACAAAAGCTGCTCCGGGGAAAGCAGTGTGTCAGGCTGGGTACTTCTCTCTGCTCCTTCAGGCCAGGCCCCTTGTTCCCAAGCAGGACAGGCTCTGGCCTCTTCCTTCTCGGTCTTGGCTGTGGTAGGGCCAGGGGGATTTGGGCTAGTTTCAGCTGGGCCATTGGCCGCATGATCCCCAGAGAGGCCCTGCAAGAGGCTTGGCTTCTTGGTGGCGTCTCCCGAGCACTCAAGGCTGCAGGGCAGGGAACCACCATTCACATCTCCAGGAAGGGCTGGAACCGGGGCCAAGTCCAGGGAAGCCAGGGGCACTGGGCTCAAAGGTGTGAGGTCCCAGAGGTTAGGAGCAGGTGGTTCCGTTTCTGGCTCCAGTTCTCCAGACTTGTGCTCCGCAGCCCCCAGGCCTGGAGGGCAGTGCTCAGCCACACTTAAAATCACTGGGGTTGTAGCCTCAGAGGAGGAGCCTTCCGACAGGACTGGAGAGGCAGGTCTTGGCAGGCTGGAGAGGAGGGGAACCCCAGGAGAGCTGGGGGATGGGAGCTGGGGCAGGGAGGAGTCCAGGCTGGGGGCCTTGGTCACTTCCAAATACTCATCATGCCGGGCTCTGGTTGGAGGTCCCGGAGCCAGAGCCAAAGCTCGGTCCCCAGAGAAGGCAAGGGAGCCACAGGGTGCTGAGCGGGGTTCAGCTGGGGAGGGCAGCTGAGGGGGAGCGGGCTGCAATGAGGAAAAGCCAAAGGCGGAAGCAGGGAAGTCCAAGCTTGGTCGGGCAGAGCCCAGGTGCAGGTCCAAAGAAGGGCTTGTGTGTGCCTCAGTTTCAGGCCATAGTGAGGGACCCACCCCAGGGATGGAGGAAGGGGGACTTGGGGACTGAGCCTCTTTCTCTGGCTGTTCCCGAGCCCCCTTTTCCAGTTCTGAGTCACTCGTGCTGTCATCCCAGCGATGCTGGCCTGCTTCTTTGGGGGAGGGTGTTATTCGATCTGGACTACAGCTTAGGGCATTACCACTAAGAGGGAGGGTCGGGCCTTTGCTCACTGGGATTGGAGCACGAGGGGGCACGGCAGGTGGGGTGAGGCTATCCTCTACACTTGGCCTGAGCTCAGGCTCCTGCCTGCGGGGCACCATGGGTCCTGTCAAGGATGCATAGCTAAAGGCTGGAGTGTCAGCTTGGAGGCTTTTGGAGGAGCCAGGAGAGGACAGCTCTTTCTCCCCCGGCACATTTTGGCCGGTGGCCTCATCCTTGCCTGAGAGGCGTGGGGGCCAATCCCCGGCTGCCCCAAGTGGAGGCTCCCTGGTGGGGCATGCAGGGCCAAGGCTGGTTAGCATCATCTGCTCATAGATGTCCGCATATTGGAAGCTTCTCTCATCAGGGTAGGGTGTGGGCTCTCTCTGCTCTGACTCTGTCTGCTCTGTGTCCCTCTTGGCATGGTTCTCACTGGCCTCAGGGACTTTAGAGCTACAGGGGCTTCTGTCAGAAGCCTCAGCCCCACCTCCTTCTTCCCCCGCCCCTTCAGCCTTTCGGTAGTCCTTCCCCAGGGGGGAGTATGGCCCACCTTCCAACTCAGCAGCACCCTCCTGCACTGCAGCCACCACACTGTCATACTCTGCAGTACCCCAGGAGAAGGCTGCAGGTGTGTGAGGCTCTGGGGCAGGTGTGGGGGGAGCTGGAGCTGGGGAGAGGGGTGCTGGGGGAAGGGGTCTGTCCTTAGGCACCCACGGTGGAATGTCAGCCAGCCAAGAGGGAGCAGTAGGTTCACTCCTCATGGGTGGCATAGGCTTCGTCTCAGGACTAGGGCTTTCTTGTCTGGGGGTAGGAGGATCCCTCTGTCCCACCATCTCAGGTGGGGAGGACAGAGGGGAGATGATCTCAAAGGGAGAACGGGTCAGTTTGTCCTCTTCCTCAGGTGGCAGACCAACTGGTGACTCAGCAAGCCACCGTTCCACTTCCAGTCCCTTCTGTGGTGGGGGCTCCTGCAAATCCTTGAAGTCCGAAGCCCATGGGCTCTGGGCTGTATGCTGCTGTGGGGGCACTTCTGGCTCCTCCAGTCCTTCACAGAGGAAAGTGCTCTCTCGTTCCTCGGGGTACTGTGTGTGGGCCCCTTGGCTGTCCAGCTCATGAGGAAACCAGACCTTTCTCTCACAGCTCAACTCCCTCCAGTATGTGTCTTGTTGCAGAGCTACATCTTCTCTGTCCCTCCAGTATCTGACCTCCTGCTCAGGAGATGTCTCCTCCCATGCAGGGATGGGTCCCTTGTGTTCTCCAACTGGCTTTCCTCGGGGTGGAGAGGCCTGCCACTCCTGGACCACATCCCTCTCCTTCCAGGACTTCTCTTCCTGCTCTCTGCCCTCATCCTCCACAGATCTGTCTCCCAGTCCCAGAGCTGTGGTCTCCAGCAAAGCTTCCTCTGTCTGTCCCACAGCTGTGGCACTTTCTGGAGCCTTTTTGTCTAGAATGGTCTCTTTTACTTTCATGCTTTTATCTTCCTGCTCAGTGCTCTCCTGTCTCTGAGTTTTATACTTTTCTTCTATCACTTCATCTTTCTGTTCAACAGATATATTATTTGGTGCTACAACTTCATCCTTTTTTCCTAAGGCCCAATATTTTTGTTCTAGGGCCTGATCTTTCATTTTTAAGACCTCATCCCTCTGTTCCTGGGCCTTGTCTTCATGTTTAGGGGTTCTGTCTATCTGTTCTAGGGCTTTGCTGTTTGTTTCAGGAACCTTGTCCTCTAAGGCTTTATCTTTATGTTCAAAGTCTTGCACTTTCAGCTCTAAGGCCTTGTCTTTCTCTTCTGCAGTCTTGTCCTTCTGTCCCAAGACCTTGTCTTTCTGTTCTAAGTTGCTGTGCTTTTGTTCTTTGTCTTTTGGCTCCAGGGCTTGGTCCTTCTGTCCCAGAGCTGTGGCCTCATCTTCTTCTGGAAGCCTATCCTTTTGCTCTAGAACTTTGTCTTTTTGTTCCAAGTCTTTGTCTTTTTCCCCCAAGATCTTGTCCTTCTGCTCCAGGGCAGTGTCCTTTTGTTCCAGGGCTGTGACCTTGCCTTTTTCATCCGAGATCATGTCCTTCTGGTCTAGGACTTTTTCTTTTTGTTCCTTATCTTGTAATTCCAAGGCCTTCTTCTGTTCTAGGCCTGTATCCTTTTGGTCCAAGTTTATGCCTTTTTGTTCTAAAACTATATCCTCTGATGTAACAACCTTATTCTTTTCCTCCACAGCCTCATCTTTATGATCCATGGCTGTATCCTTCTCTTTTACAACACTCTTCTGCTGCAGAGTTTTGTGTTTCTGCTGTAGGATGTCCTCCTTTGGCTCGGTGTCCTTGTCCTCCTGTTCAGAGCTTCTGTCTTGCAACCCTGGGACCCTACCTTCCCACTCCTTGGCAATGTCTTCCATGGGAGGGCTTGGCGAAGACTCAGGACTCTTACTGAGGGAGCTACTGGGCATCAGAATGTGTTCACCAGGGCTTGTGATCACCCTGGGTGAACACTGCCCATCTCCAGACTGGGTAGAGTGAGGGGAGCTGGCAGGTAGCTTCCTGTCAGGGCTCTTTGCTGTGGTATCTGCCTGTGCAGAGTACTCAGTGACCCCATCTATGGGAGGTGACACCATGGCTTCAAAGGGCTCTGGAATGGACAAAGGAGCTAGGTGGTGAGAGACATCCTCAGCCTGCATCAGAGGCCCTTTTTCTTCTTTTCCAAGGTTTTCCCCAAACTGGAGGGTACCCAGGCTTTCTGGAGAGAGCTGCTTTGAAGAGATATCCAGAGAAGTTTCCTTGCTGGGACTTTCTTCTGAGACAGAAAGAGACTGGGTATCTTCTGGTGATACCTCAGGCCATAGGTCTTTATGTAGGTGTTGCTCTGTCAGGCCACAGGGTGACCTGAGAGCTAGTTCTTGTTTGGCAGTGTCTGGGGAAACTACACTGAGGACAGAGAGGGACTCTGCCTCATCAGGGGAGAGGCTTTGGTCAGGAATTTGGAGTACCTTGTCTTTCTGAGATTCAGCAAGATCTTGGAGTGATGTCCTCAATTCCCTGGGAAGGGCTTCTGCTCCCTGAATTGGGCCTGGGAACCCAATTCCCACCTCCATGGTCTCTCCCGCCTCCACTGTCTGAAAGACTATTGCTTTGTCTTGTTCTGGCAACAGCTGGATGGTGCAGCCTGTGTGTCCCCCAGCAATGCTGACGGGTGATTTCTGGGCTTGAGGACTCCTGGGAGGAGTCTCCTTTCCCTCCTTCTCTAGTGAGCCCTCTTCAGGACCCTGCGTGACTGTCTCCTTTGCAGCATATTCCTTGCCAGTACCTGGTATGTGCTTAGCATCTTGCCAAGAGTCTTCTTGAAAATCTTGGGGCTCTGATTTGTCTTCCACTGGGGACTGATGAAAGGGTGTGTGGGTGGCACTGGGGGGGCCAGATGGTGGAGGGGAGGCCATCTTCACTGTGCTGTCATCTGGGCTGAGGCAGCGCTCCTCTGCTTCTCCAAGGGTGGCTTCCCCTGGTTGTATAGCATGCCCAGGGGCACCAAGCACAGCAGTTCCATATTGAACACCAAGTTTCTCCGATACTTCCACATTTGCCCTTTCCTTTTCCTCTTCCGTGGCTTTCTCCCTGGTTGAACCTCTCCCTATGACCTCTCCTCTTCTCTCTGATTCTCCAGTCACAGAGAAGTCTTCACAGGGAGGTGATTTGAAGCCCTTGTCTTCTTCTAGTGAGGAGGTGGGTGAGATGGTTCCCGCCGATGGCACGTAGTCCAAGCCCTGAGTGGCTTCAGTGCGGGAGGAGGGGATGCTTGTGACTGTGTCAAGCAGCAGGGAGCTCTTGCCTGTTTCCTCTGTCTGGGGAGCTGTAAGTGATGCCACAGACTGGTCCTCAGCCACTGAGGTGGCAAAGGAGGAAAGTTTGTCACATTCAGTGATTGAAGTAGCAGAAGACACATGTTCTTCTTCAGCCAGAGGGGCAGCCACTATGTTGGGGGGGTAGGTGAGTTCAGGCTCTGGTGCTCCATGGCCTTTGCTTGAGGTGGCAGGGACAGCACCATCTGCAGGCTGGCTGGCATCAAAAGGGCCAGGACTTTCAGGCCCAGGAAGGTCATATGTACCTGCAGGGCATCTGGGTGGAGCAGGACGTTCCTCTGGCTCATCATGGATCTCCTCATCTGAGATGGTCTGTTCAGTCTCTGAGTAGCCAGGGATTGTCTCATCCTGGATATAAGAGACATGCTCAGTGGCCCCAGCAGGTGTGGCCAGGCTGCTTAGGAATGAGGAAGTCTCTTTCTCAGGGGCCTTGCCATGGAGTCCCAGTTCCCGGCTCCCAAAAGCGTCCCTGCGCTTTGGGGTGACCTTCAAGGCTTCCTGCATATGTTTTTGATAAAAACCCTCAGCCTTCGTCTCTTCCTCTTCCTCTTCTTCTGAAGGGTGCACCTCCTCCATTTCTTCTAACTCAGCCTTTTCTATCACATCCTCCTTTACCTCAGGTTCACTTTCCTCCCTGGCTTCTGCTCTCTCTGCGAGCTTCTCTGCTTCCTTCTGCTTCTTTTCCTCCCAAGTTTCTTTCTCCTCCTCAGTTTCAGCTCCACTGTCTGGGCCTCTGTCCTTGCTGCCTTGTTCTTTAGCTATGGTGGGGATAACTTCTTTCTCCTTCATCAAATGCTCTTCCTGTGCTATGATTGGGGGACCCTCTTCTGTCCTACTGAGAGGGAGTGGTTTTTCTCCTAGTCCTGTATCCCTTTGTTCCCTCTCCTCGCGCTTCAGCTCCTCAAAATCTAGTGTGAGGTCTTCTGGAGAGGAGAGGGCCAGCTCCCTATGCCCACTGACAGGTGGGGGTGGCACGGTGCTCTTCTGAGCTGGGGGTGTCCGAGGCTCAGAAGATGGCTCCTTCTCCCCCCGGACAGTACGGCTCTTATCCACTTTGATTCTTCCAGGGGCCTTCGCTTTGTAGAGGGTCTTACGTACCTCAGGGGTAAAGGGCTTCAGGTCTGGTTTGGAAATTTTCTTGACCTCAAGTTTGGTGTCCTTCCTCTTCTCCTCTTTCTTGGCATCTTTCTTCTCCTCTTTCCTTCCTTCATCCTTCTTGAGTTCCTTCCTCTCCTTTTTGATCTCTTTTTTCTCCTTGTCTTTTTTCTCATCTAGCTTTGATATCTTTTCTTTCAGGTGCTTCTTTCCTACCTTGTCTTTGATCAGTTTCCGTTTCTCTGCCTTCAGTGCCTCGGTTGACTCTGTCCTCACCCTCTCGGGCTTGGCAGGCTTCTCTAGGGGCTTCTCAGGTGGCTCTTTTGCTTTTTTCTCCGTCTTGGCTAACTCTTTGGCCAACTCTGAGCGGGCCTCCTTGGCTCCCTCTTCTGCCACTTCCTCCCTCTTGGCCAGCTTGCTCACAGCTGTCTTGGTAGCAGCTTTGAGACTCTCCTTGCTGTCAGTCCGCTGTTTGATTTTGCTGGGTTTCAAGTTGGCAGGCACTGCCCCAGCAGCCAGGTCTTTCTGTGTGGCCACGGGGTAGCGCAGGAAGTCCAGATGCCGAAGCTTTTCCAGGCCCTCTAAGATCTTGTTCTGGGGAGCATTTCCTGGAAAAAGCACACGCACAATCTTCTCAGTGGGGTTGGCTGGCAGCCAGACCACCAGGGCAGTGATAGAGGTCAGGTAGGGCACTGATATCTCAGCTTCCTTCCCATTTGCCAGCACGATGCCTGTCTTAGCTTTACTATTGCCTGCCCACTTCTGCATAAGAAACTGCATCTCCTTGCTGTCCTTGACGGGGTTGAGGACATACATGTCCAGCCGGCCCACACCCATTTTGTGGAAGAGTGTCAGCGGCTCAATGGTGTTGCTGACCACACGGTAGAGAGGCTCAGCCTGGATGCCCAAGCGGTTTAGGTGCTGAAGAGTGAGGCAGGCTTCCTCAATGCTGCGTTTGGCCTTCCGGGAGGCATCAGGCAGCCGCAGTTTATCGGGCACGTTGAAGAAGACCACACCAAGCTCAGGAGAGATGAGGTTCTTCACCCAGTCACTGTAGCTGCTGGAGCCCTGGGACTGTTCCTCCTCTAACTCTGCCACTTTGCGCTGCAGGAGTCCGTTGATGCCTGGCAGGTTGTCTGCCCCAATGTGCGTGAGCAGCACTGAGTCAATGCGGTCTAGGTGCCGTACCAGCTTCCAAAAGCAGGACTTGCGATCAGAACCCCCATCCACCAGGATGTTGAATCCATTGACAGCAAAGAGCGCAGAGTCCCCCCGGCCACCTGGGAAGATGTAGCAGCAAGGCTTGGAGAGCTTGAGGAAGCCCCCTGATGTGGGGGGTTCAAGCAGGTCAAAAGGAGACGGCACATCCACAGTCTCAGAGACATACTCAGAGAACTCAGCCACGCCATCCATGGTGGGTAATGTGGGCTCAGGGTTCAGCCGGAGATGCAGGGTCTCTTGGGAACTGGACAAGCCCAGGTGGCTCCAATCACCCTCCCCTATGCAGGACACTGTGAGAAGAGCCTGGATTCCAGGGTCTCTATTGCTGAACAACTGGGCAATCTAGAGGAATGGGAGACAGAAGCTGATCAGAGCACAGGGGTTGTCTCAGTCTGACTCAGACCCAGCCCCTAATGTCACCCCTCTTCAGGATGGACTTTTCCCTTCCTATCCAGGCCCCCAAGATCAACAACATGAGACTTTCCCTTCCTTGGATTCCTCCTACAGCTCTAGTCCTGACCCTATCCCCTCCCTCTGAGACCCTAAGGTGTTGATTGAACTTACTTCTGGGTTGTGAAGGACCCGGGTGAAGTCTTGATAGGAATAGGTACCACTCTGCAGGATGAGGTCTCCCCCAGGCTCTAGACTTTGCCCACTTAAGATGAGTAGTTTGTGAGCTGATGGGTTGCTAAGGAGATGGTGAACCTGGAGTAGAACGGAGGAAGTGGTTACAGATTGTGGGGAGCCCAGAGAGAGGCACTGGCATTCCTTACCACAAGGATGTGCTCCCCATTAGTCCCCATAGTTCCCCCTAGAGCCAGTCTGAATGGCAGAGGTTTCTTGGTTTTCAAGTAGCAGCACTGGCAAGGGCTGGTCATAGCACATGCAGCCAAGTACAGGCCCTGGCCTTACCTCAGAGCTGATGCTGTCTGCACTGGGGTTTACCAGGATGACAGTCTCTAGGGTGTCACTCTGGTGACAGAGGGTCCTCTGGCCTGAGAGAGAGAAGTAGGAACTTGTATTGAAGAGAGCAGGTATTGACTAAAATGCAGCATCATTGTAGGGCAGGAGAGGAAAGAAGGCATGATTGGAAAATGGGATTTAGGGATGAGAGAGGCCTAGTTATCTTCAGACCCGCCACCTTGGACACTGACAAATAAGGTCTGAGGACTGGCTCTGTGGCCTTTTTTCTTCAGAGTTTTCCTCTCCCCTTTCCTATGTTAGCTGGCTTTGCCCTCCCTTCATCTGCCACACCCTCTGATGCCCATGCCCCACCTCTCTTTCCGGAACTCTGTGCTCTGTGCCTCCTATGCCTCACAGGCCCTGTTGACAAGAAGCTTTTGTCTCTGTGGAGCACTAGGCTCCTGGTGCTGCCTGGGGATAGGGAGCTCAGCTGGAGAGAGGGCTGCAGGCTTACTGAGCCTTCTCACTAGCTTGCCTTTGCCCTGGACTTTCTGCCAGCAGAGTACCTAGGATGGAGGAGATGAGAACTTTGGGGAAGCATCTAGAGATGCCCTACTTGCCTTTCCAAATCCCATCAAAGTCCAGAATGCCTGCTCTAAATTAACTCAGAGACACCTGTATTATCTCTGCCTCTCGGTTTTCTGATTCAAAAAGCTGACACAGGACTCTCATTCGTGGTTCCATTCTCTGGCTCCTTAGTGGCCAAGGCTGTGCCTACACACATGCATACTGTTGCTGCCTCAAATGTTTAACAGCTCCTCTCCCCCTGCACCTTCATGTTCCAGGCTCCAGATAGGCTCAGTTCGCCATTCCACAACCCACTCCTGTGAACAGTTTCTATTTCTTCCCTCTTATGGGCCTTCTACCATGGAGAAGGGGAGTGAGGGATTCACAAACAAGAAACACATAAGGAAGGAGACACTCAGGGTGTTCCCCAGGCCGCGGAGAGAAAGATGCCCCCAGCTTCCTACTGACTGACCTTCTCCAGACTCACAGAAACATCAACACACAAAGAAACTAAAAGGGCAGGCAGAGATGCTGAGGAAGGACGCTACTGTCCTGGTTCTGCCCCCACCAAGCCCTTCCCAACTGCAGCCGCATGACAGTCCACCTCTTAAAGCAGAGAACCCAACAGATGGGCCATCTGGAGGAGGCTGGGGGGAGAGTTCATAACCTGCTCCCCAGCTCACTCCTGTGGCCCAACTCTCTCTTCTTTCTGGGGCTCAGAAAGAAGAGCCTGGATCCAGGACTTTGCTCAGAGAAAGCCCTACAGGGCCAGGATCAAGCAGATCAGTCAGCACAGGGCTATAGATACAGCTGTGGGGAAACAAAGTCTGTGATGGCACAGGAAGAACAAGTTGCATACAGGATGTGCTGGGCCCAAGAGAGGCCCAAAGGTTTTTGTCTATGAACTTGAGCACTGGGGAACCTTTGACGTCAGTTAGAGGGTGACAGCCATGTCAGAAGCAAGCAGAGGCAGGGCTTGGGTAAGTCAAACCAGCTGCTAGCCTTGAATAGTTCCATTTTTGGAGGAGCAAGGGCTCCCCCTTCACAAACAAGGTAACAATCTTGAGCTTGGTGAGGCTGAAAGAGAGAGAGCTATGGTTTGAGCTGATTTCCTTTCTATCTGCCACCCCCACAGCATTACAGTCAGGACTTCTCTGATGCCTGTCTGTCCTGGCATAGGACCCCCACCTATGTCCCTAACCCTATCCCTGGGGAGCAGTTCTGACTGACAACACGTGGCTTATATCTTGCACCCCTCTCTCTCAGGCCTAGGAGAGAGCCCTGTTTCTCTCTCCAGTACCTTGATTTGTCATCCCTTTTTCTTTGGAGAGAGGGGTCTCTCTTGGGTCTGGGGGACTCTCCTCAGCCAGGGGTGGGGCTCTGGCGGGTGGCAGGGAGCCGAGGCCAAGCAGGCAGGAGGGCAGGTGTCTCTGCAGTGAGGCAGAAGGGAGGGGGCGCCCGGGCAGCTGCAGTGTGCCGCAGTGTGTGAGTGTGTGTGAGTGTGCGCGCTGAGCTCAGCCTCCAGCTCCGCCCCCACCCCCCACCCCAGCATGACAAGTCATTTTCTTGGCTGCCTCTGCATGGGGGGTGGGGATGGGGGGGAAGTGGAGAGGAAGAAGAAACGGGCTCCTCTGTTCCAGAGCCCCCATCTTGGGAAGAAGAGCAGAGAAGAGGTGGGGGTGGGGCCAGCTGGTCTGGGAATGTGGGGCAGCTGCTGGCAGGGAGCACTCTATCTCCGGAGTGGCCTCAGGGGGGCTAGAAAGGGGCCTTGGAGCCCTAATCTCAAGTTGGCCACGGAGACTGGGGTGGCAGAGCCCATGCAAACCGGCTGGATGGTGAGACGCGTGCCATGTCCGGACGACCTCTCCTGCCTTCTTTTCCATAGTGTTCCCCACCTTCCCTTACTTGGCAAAAACTCACTGCCCCATCACCCCCACACCGAACAGCTGAGCAATCCACCGGCTGACACCCTGGGACCCTCCTATTAGGCGCATTCCCATAATAACCCCTCTTCAGAATCCCCTGCCTCTCGCCAAAAACAGAGCCCCCCAAACTCCGCCGGGCCCTGGCTGCCTGGCAAGGCCAGCAGAACCACGGGGGTGCTACCCTGGCCACGTCTCCCACCCCCGCCCAGCTGGAGCCTCGGCCTGTCACAGCGCCACTGGCCTCCTCCAGAGTCTGGGTCCTGGCCGACCCCATCCAGTCATGCTCATTTTTTCTCCTCATTCCCCATCCTGCCCACCCTGCCCGGCCAGCACCATACACACCAAATCACCAGGTACTGGCTCCCTTCCTGAGACCCCATCCCACCTCCCCGCCACAGCACCCTCACCCTACCATGCCAAGCCCTTCAGTCAGTTCTCACCCTGGGGTGTGAGAGGGAACCCCTCATGGAGGCGGCCACTCCGGCCTCAGCCGGCAGCTTCAGGAAAGAGTCTGCGGCACTTGGGGTGGGGTGGGGGGGGCTTGATGGGAGGGCGGCACCAGGGCGTGGAGGAGGGCTGGTCCCTGACGAGGCACTGGAGACTTAACCATTTCTTAGCCTTTGCAATGTCTGTGCTTTAGAGCATCTGCTTGGCCTTGGGGGCTTAGGGGTTGTCTAACAGTTCAAAGAGCCAGGCTGCCCCGTGGCCCACACTACCCCTTTCCTACCCCTGCTTAGTTAAGAAACATTCTTTTAACATCAGTGGAAAGACCAAAGCCCTGCACTAGGGCTCAGAATAGGGATGGAAAAGCTCTGCTTGAGCCCTCCCTCTTTTCTTGGAAACCATCTGCTGCCTCCCCCTCAGATGGACCCAGAGAGTGACCTTCAGTCCCTGCAAGGGCAGGAGACAAAGGGGGAGGGGGCAAAGGGAGGGCGGAGTGGGGGATGGGACACAAGCCCAACTGAGCCTTCTTCTAAACCAGGGCTATAGAAACAAAGGCAGACAGAAATTCAGCTCACTTGGGGGGAGTGCAGTTTGAAATTGTTAAGTGGACACAGTCACTAGCCATGGGGTGGGATACAGGAACCCTGGGAACCATTTGCAGGCCAGTCCTAAGCAGCACAGCACAGCACAGAAACTACTTGGGCACTGACCCTCAGGATTCTTAGGCATTGGGAGGTAGGGTCTAAAGGGGTGGGGAACTTCCAGCCTTTCAACGAAGGAGTTAACAAGGACTGCCAGGAATCACCAGGATCTCAGCCTCAAGCAAGGTTTCTTACTAGGGGTGAATTAGTAAGAACCAGTACTGTTTGAACTAAATAGCAATCTTGACCCTTAGTATCTACCTCCATCATAAACAGTGAAGTATCACAGAACTCACAGGAAGGACCACGACAGCTCTAGCACTCACTCCCAATGGGTGTGCCTCTGCTCTCCAACTCTGAACTCTTCCCCTTAACCCTCCCCATCCTGGCCAGCTCCTTGGACCTTGGCACAGTAGCTTCTACTCACATACACCCCAGACCAGCCCCACCCTTGCCCCTGGCTGCCAAGAGTTCCTTTTGAAGGTCAGAGAAGCCAAAATAGTCTCTGTTCTCAGCATCTTCCATCCTCCCTTCATTGCAGCCAGAGGAGAGGAGGAGCTGAGTCACCAGTACCCTTAGGGGGCTAGGGGGAGGAATCCTTGCTCAGATCCGGGGATGCAAAACAGTAACATGGCAACAGCCACATTTGGATAGAAGAGGACATCTGCAGAGACACACAGTGCAAACCAGGCTGATTTCCTGAGCATGCAGAAAGGAAATACCTCCCTTCTGCAACTTCTTATTTCCTCCCACCTTAAGCATTCTTTCTTCCCTCTGCTTTCTAGAACTCTCTGGACTGTTAGGAGGGAAATTTGAATAGACTCTGGCTTGGGAACAAATAGCTTCAGCCCACCTCTATTCCCAGCTGCCACCCTTAAGAGCTATACCTGGGACCTGCTTCCCCCTCAGTGTGGCATCTTCTTTTACTCTTCACCCTCTAAACAGCCATGCACTTAGTCCTCAACCCACTACATCCCTAGGCTCTACGGAGATGTAATGGTGAGATACCAAGAAAGAGAAAGAGACTTGCATACAGGCGCAAAGTGAGATCAAAAGCTCTGGATTGCTTTTAAAGAAACCACTTACCCCTTCTCAGAGCTTGATTTCAGAACCATTAAGATGAGTACAATGTTAGTATCATCTTTGAATAAGACAGTCAGGATTGACTGGCATAAAAGATGAAAAAGTGCTCCTTCATTCCTAGGATCCCAAATTTGAAAGGTGCAGAAGCCTCTGAAGGTACGCCCTTTGCAGAAGACTTCAGGGTTCACTTGGTGATTAGGGAAATTCTAAATCAAAATCTGAGACTACACCAACTGAGGGGTACTCCAGGATCTCAGCTAATCATGCAGTGAAGATTTGAAGTTCTAGTCATGCTCCTGCTTTTCTACTTCAGGCAGCAGTGTAACCTTCCGGGAGCCCATGAGCTGTTGTCCTAGTTCAGGATGGCTTCCACAACAGTGGAAGTAACAGAACAGTCCCTTCCTTGGCACATCAGTCCTAGCAGTCTGAAGGCTTCAAATGGGGTCTCCACCTGTGCTTCTAGTCTTAAAATAGCAATCTTCCCTTCTCTAAGTGCTCAGTAGTACAGGTTTGACATTTTTAGTGAAACTCAGTTTTGTTTTGTTTCTTTCTGCCACCCTGGGGATTGAACCAGGGTGCTAAAGCAGACACCAAACCACTGAGCTACTCCTTGGCCCCAAATTTAACTTCCTTTTGTTCCAGTTCTTTTCCAGTTTGTATCAGAAGTCTAGCTCAGCGAAAGACCTCAAATCACTGGTGGAAAGAACCCAGTATGAAAGCCACCTCAGAAAACTTTACCAGACCTGACCACTTGAAGGAGCTGGACTGCCAGTGTGGGTGGGGTCAGAGGGTCCCTTCTTTTCCAAGGGTGGCTGAATGACTGTGGAGGGGGTGGTGCCTAGAGAAAATTGCTCACTTCCTGTCCATGTAGGAGACATCCTTTGTTCCCTTTTTCATCACTTTATCTTGGGGCCTGAGGATAGAGACGGTGGCCCAGCGTGTAGGGTAGGCAGCAAGGGTCAAGTCTTAGGGAACTGTCAATCTCCTTGAACCCATCCCATCCCCTGGGTGCCCTAGGACCCACTTTCTGAAGGCTGAAGGGAGTGGCAGTGTCTGCAGCTGCTCTGGGCTGACTGTTGTTTGTGGGGACAGCTGAAAGAGGAGCCAGGAGGGGTGGGGCTGTGGCAGTCTTTTGAGCTGTGCTTGTGTTTTTTTCCAGGAAATTCTCTGCTATTCTCCAGGGACAGACAGTGGGCCACTGTGAAAATGTCCAAACCTAAAAATATTCAGTATACTAAAGTAAGTCCTGATCTTAGGTATATGGTCTTAAGCCCCTTGCAGACATCACAGCAAAACTCTGACTGAAAAGGTCAATGGCTGTTTTTATAGCAGTGTCTCTTTCTGGAGAGTACTTGAGAATAATTATATATCTCCTTATAAACCTCTTCCCAACAACATCTCTTCTTCTTAATCTGAAGAATGGCAAAGAACTTTGGTTTTTTGTTTTCTTTTTTTAACAGATTTTTTAATTTATTTCTCTTAAACCTCATTTATTTGTTTGTGTTATGGCTGGCTCAGCCCGCCCTGGGGTGGGGGTGCGCAGCATATGGTGCCAGAGATTGAGGAGCGGTCGCAGCGCTTGCCTTAAGTTTCCTCTGCAGGCACTTTAGACCACCACTGAGCCATCTAACTGGCCCAGGACTTTGTTTTAAGTTCTCTTCATTCCTTATGTCACTCTAGAAAACAGACTATTCTTAAATCTCTGTGGCCAACTGAACAAAGTTAAGGAATTCAAGACAGTCCACAAATTTCAATCGAGTCATTATTTCATCCTCTGTCATCTCCTCCTCCGATCCTACACTAAATTTTTAAGAATACTAAGGGGTAAAACTGTTGATTGGCAGGCATCAGGGATAATAGAAGAAACCATGGCATTAGTAATTCTAAGAAAGCAGTCTCAAAAGAATGCATAACTACAGAAAGCCAGTTCACACAGTAAACACAGTAAAGATAACACTGTGACTTTTTTTTTTTTTGTCTTTTCGAGACAGGGTCCCACTGTATAGTTCAAGCTGGCTTTGAGCTCACTTTTGTAGCCCAGGCTGGTCTCGAACTCACCTCGATCCTCCTGCCTCACCCTCCCAAGTGCTGGGATTATAGGCGTGCGACACCACACCCAGCTGCACTGTGACATTTCTAAAAATCACTGTACATATTCCTAGTGCAATGGAACCTTATTTTCTCCAACTTTCCAAGAGCATCTTTTTCTTTCTTTCTTTCTTTCTTTTTTCTTTTTGGAACCAGGGTTCAAACTCACCACCTTGCACTTGCCAGTCAGGCACTTGTGCCACGGAGCTATCTCCCTGGCCCCTCCAAGGGCATCTTTAAAGTAGTCAGTTATCAAGAAATTACCAATGATCTGACAGAAAGAATTGGAAGTATCTACCACATTTGATAATTGAGAATTATCTATATGAATTCAGTTGTTTCATGCCAGGGGCTGTTGCACCACCTGGATTTTATATTCAATAAAATATAAATGTATGGGGACAAGAACATTTACGCAGAAGATGACTAAGACATATCACATAATAACAGTTCCTAAACTCTTTTCTCAAATTTCTAACCAATTTGTCTCACTCAGCAGAATGGGAAATTGCATTCCATAAGCTTTGACCTCAGAGGCAAACCTTAGTACATTGGTTCTTGCAGTATCAATCCAGGAAACTCCTCATCCTTCCTAGGGATGGAACCCAGGACATTAAACACTGAGCTACACTCCCAGGGTGTTTTTTTTTTTAATTTGAGACAGAGTCTTGCTAAGTTGCCCAGGGTAATCTCAAACTTATGATTAATCCTCTGTGTCAGCCTCTCTGAGTAGCAGAGATTGCAGACATTACTACCAATATTCTGCCTGGCTCTAGAGACCTCGTGGCTAAGCCAAAGGAGGAAACAGGAACCCAGCAGGGAAGGTGCATGGGACATTTTGGGTTTCTGTAAAGGGAAGCAGGGAGGCTAGGGTATGCAGAAAGGGGAATATGAAAAGATGGGGAGTTTTGCACAGATGTGACTGATCAGTCAAGAGTAGTATCTCATTTTCCTTAGTGCATGCCAACAGCTGTCCATAAACAACCCTCTTCTTGGAGAAATTGGGTTTTCCAGGTTTCCTCCATCATCATACCATGTGTCTGCAAGGTGCGCTCAGTATGGAGGCATTGCTATGGAGCTGGGAGACCTTCCCACAGGGAGTTGCCCCTCCTTTTCCCCCCTCCCAAACCTTCCACAAGGCCACTTCTTTGAGAGACTAGACCTCTGCTCTTGTGTGGCCAGCCCTCCGCACTAAGATAAGATAAATGACACCCATCCTAACCTTTGACTTCTGAGGAGAAGTGAGCTAGGTGCCGTGTAATGAAGAGTCTCAACTGCTGGTTCAAGTCAAAAGATGATAAGTCAATGTTCCAGGAGAGAATCCCTGTGAGAAAAAAAAAAAAAAAAAAAGAAGATTCTAGATGAAGTCGGAACACTGGGACTGCAGGTAGCACTTTGAAGCTCACAGAAAGAGGAAGGAGGAGGAGATAAGGACAGCTGTCATGAGCAGTATTAGTTATGTCTTTAAGAAGGATGTCTGGGACTTTTGTCTACCTTCTGCTCCTCTTTTACCTGAGCTGGGAAGAAAAGGATAGAGTTGAAACTAAACTTATTATTAAAGAGTTTGTCGGTAGCAATTACTTGCAAGGTCACCCAGTTGGGGTAGAAGTGACACCCACTTGTCCTCAGCTGATTACCTACAGTTAAGATTCTAGATTCTCCTCTCTGCCCCGATCCTGGCCTCCACCCCTCCGCGGCTTGCTTCCACCCGCAGGTGGCTCCGCAGCACTGCGCCACAGGCACAAGGGAAGGAGGTGATAACTCAGAAGCTGGAGCCACGAAGGTCACTCTCTCCAGCTGGCTGCCAGCGTCCAGAGCTTTGAGATTTGTACCATCCATTCAAAAAGCACCCTGTACCAGTTTCAGAAACCCTAAAGAAGAAACCATAAGGTAGGGACGTGGACTCTCCAGGGGATGGTGAGGACTTTTCAGGACATCTGGAGAAGGGCAGTGCAGAAACCCTGGGGTTGCGGGGGGAGTAACCAGAGCAGTCCCAGGTTCTTTCCCGCCCAGCTGCAGCTCTTTTCTAGGAGACTGCGGAACACCGTGGGGGTGCGGGAAGAGTGGAAGGCAGGGGTGAGCGGCTGGAGGATGCGGACACGGGGCAGAGAAGATACAGGTGACTGGGGATAGAGGGTACAGGAGGTGAATGCAGATGGCAGAGAGGCACGGGACATAGGTGCTGCGGTGCAGCCAGTCAGTGGCTCACCTTGCTCCAGGTGGGCCCGCACGGCCCTCAGCTGACTCTCGGTTCCAATGTCGCCGATCACAATGAGTAAAGAATGTTTCCTTGGGTCCCAGCGCGCCCCTGCGGGTAAGGATTGAGTCTCGCACTGCGGCTCGGCGAGATTCTGAGCCAGCCGAGAGCCGGGGCCTTGGAGCCTGAGCTCCGGAGCTGTCTCCATGGCAACGCCGCTAGGCCGAGTGGGCCCGGCTTCCGTCTCCATGGAAACCGCGGCAGAGTGCAGAGACGGCGGCATCCGCAGCGAGGAGAGCCAGCGACTCTTAAAGGCCGCGGCGGGGGCCGCTCATTGGCCACTGCCTTCCAGAGGGAGGGGCCGGAGCGACAAAGGGCGGGACCAGGGCAGTAAGGGGCGGGGCCGGAGGGCGGGAGGCCGGGCTCCGCAATCCAGTCTTCTGCCGGGTGGGGCCGCGTTAGGCTGCAGCTTCCGGTGAGCACCTGCGCGGCCGGCCGGAGCCGCTTCTCTTCGCAAGTTGTGTCCCCGAGAGGCTCAGTCTGGGGGCTCCACAGCCTCGCGGGCCGAGGAGCCATCTTATACCTGCCTGTGTCCGTGCCTGAGCATCCGTGTGGCACTACTCTTTTTTTCTCTATCATTGGCCTCCAAGGTCCTGTCACTGCCCTCGCTCCAGGCCCTTGAGTGCTCAGGGAGGCTGCGCAATTGCTCAGTTGCGGAGGAAAATGACCAGCCCAGTCGCTGGAGTTATTCGACAGACATAGGCTGGCTCCTCTCCATCCATGTGAGCGCAGTGAGCGCAAACTGCAGCAAGGGACACAGCGTCCTGATGACCGCGGCCTGCGAGGTGATGGGCGAGTTGCAAACCCTGTCAGTGGGAGTCTGTCAATGCTGAGCCTGGGAATCATGACAACAAAGGCCCTGGGTCTGAGCCAGGAAAAGGCGACAGTCCAGGATGGGAGAGGCAGAGGATGGGAGAGAACAGAGAAGGCCCGTTTGTGTTGAGAGTCCCTTAACCCCTCCACAGTCTCCATACCCTGCTTCGTGCTCCAGCATCGCCTCCCCAGCATGCCGCCTAGTCATTCTGCATGTGCTTGTGGCAGAGGGGAAAGCCTGTCCTCACGCCGGTGGTGCATCAGCAGGCTTTGTTTGGTGGCCAGCTACCTTGCAGTTTGGGGATGGCACAGGGTAGAAAAGACCACTGTGCATGGTTCAGCAAGGCTGCCCAGGCCCATATTCTGACTGGCAGTGTGTGTAGGTGAGGTAACCCAGGGCAGTTCTGGTGCATGTGATGGACCATGTATTGTAGCAAAATATCCAGTACCAATTTTTTTTTTTTTTTTTTTTTACGGGACCAGGGTTTGAACTCATGACCTTGCACTTGTCAGGCAGACACTTATTCTATTGAGCTATCTCTCCAGTTCACTCACCAATTTGGACACGGCCCTGAAAATCCCTTTTAGAAACAGAGGAGAAAGACCACCCTATGTGACACAACATTCCACTAACTTATCCTTGTCTCTCATCAAAGGCAAATCTGAATCTAGAAAAAGAATGTGCAGCCCTCTTCTGCAATCAGGAATAAGTGCCACGTGTAAGCAGAGAGCCAGGATGGGTTGTGAAGGAGAAAGGAACAGTTCCCATAGCAACCATAGTTATGAGACTTTGAACTAGCATTGAGTCTCAGCATAGAGGTCAGAAGCAGTTACTCATAAGACTTGCTTTCATCAAGTCTAACAAGGAGGTTATATAATCTGAGTGATACAGAGCAGTCACTTATCAAGTGGGACTAGGGGCTAGAATTCAGGACTGCTATCTCTGATTCTGCTACTACTGAGTTCTATTAGTTGTAGCTGCCAAATCAGACTATGATAATACTAAAGTTACATATGTGCAGCAATGGTACTCAGCAGGTCTTTTGCCAAAAGCAGACAATGTCACAGAAAGACTGGCTAGAGATGTCTCTTATTATCTCCCTCTTCCCTTGGTTAACAGTATCTCAGCCAGGCATGGCGGTGCATGCATGTGAATCCAGTACTCAGAAGGCTGAATGACAACATCATTGCACGTTCAAGGCCAGCCTGGGCTACATAGTGAGTTGAAGATCAGTGAGACCCTGTACTAAACAAAAACAAAGAAAAAGAACACTGTGGATGTTACATTATCATCTGTGCTCCAGAGATTTACAATTTAAGGCTGAAATCACTGTTGCATTATATGTACATGGAAAAACTGAATAACAATTTTAAAAAATATAAGATATGGACATACATTATTCCATATATACATATGTATATATACATATATGTGTATTTGTGTGTTGGTATGATATGGGCGGTTGAACCTGGGATCCTCACACTGAACCTCATCCCGGGGCCCTCTTTTATTTATTTATTTTTAATTTGGAGGTATGGCCTCATTAAGTTGTCTAGGTTGGGCTTGAATTTCTGATCCTCTTTCCTCAGTCTCCCAGAGTGTGACGGTTACAGGTGTGCAGTAACATACCCCCTAAAATTAAAAATTAGTATTTTTTTTTTCTGGGAAGGATCTCATTATGGAGTCCAGGGTGACCTTGGACTTGCTATGTAGCTCAGGTTGGCCTCAAACTCACAGCAATCCACTTGCCTCAGCCTCCTGTGTGCTGGGATTATAAATGTACACCACCACACCTGGATATAATAGAATTTTATAGAATAAAATTTGTAAAAATCAGCCGGGTGTGGTGGCATATGCCTGAAATCCCAGCACTTGAGAGGCTGTGGCAGGAGGATTGGTATGAGTTTGAGACCAGTCTGGGCAACAAAAGTGAGCTCAAGGCCAGCCTGAACTGCACAGCAAGACCTTGTCTCAAAAAGACAAAAAAAAAAAAAAAAAAAATCATAAAAATCTATTTTGTGTTTAGGGATAAGCCTAATCCCTAGGCAGAAGCCTAATTAAAAGGATGTTATTCAAAGGCCTGTCCAAGGGATTCACAAGTGAGCAGTAATGTGCATGTGATATATACGTGGTCATGTGAGGTGACTAAGAACCCTTGGCAGTATTTTGGTTAACTGTTAACTCCTTACTGACCATACATGATCTTTTGGAAAAACTCCTATTCTGTAGCTTCTTCTACAGTTTTGTCAAGCAAGATTGACAGATGATTCATATGATAGTGACTCAAACAACACTTTTGATCTTTTTTTGAGATAGGATTCTGCTATGAAGTCCAGGCTGACCTTGAACTCACTATGTAGTTCAGGCTGGCTTAAACTTTCAGTGATCCTCCTCCTCAGCCTCCTGGCCTGGCCACTTTTGATTTTTGTAGTAAAGGATACTTGAATTGTGTAAGAGGTTTGTATGGTTCAACCACTAAAGAGGCTACAAGAAGCCAGAACATGTGCATAGGCAAAATATGAGTAGAGGCTCTTTCATAGAGCACATGCTAAAGTGAGCACATGGTTCATCTCAAATGGTGAGGAAGGTGTGATATCTTTGGGCATGGTTAAACCATGCCTGTATCAGTTCAAACATACAGTAATGAATTAGCCAATAGGCAAGTTAAGCAAACTGACACCTTACATAATAGGGAAGATCTTTCCTGTTTTGTGTTTTATTTTGTTTTGTTTGAGAGTCTCACTATGTAGTTCAGGTTGGATTTACTGTGTCGACCAGGTTTCCCTTCACTTCATAGTGATCCTCATGCCTCTGCTTCCCAAGTGCTGGGATTACGAGCATGCACCTCCATACCCAGGCACAATTGTTTTTCTAAAATAATGTCGTCATTGGCATTTAAAGTATTGAAATTTTATTCATGAAAAAATTCAGAGCTTTTTTTTTTTTTTTTTTTTTTTTTTTGCAATTGGTTATATTCATCTTGGTTTAGGTATGGTGGCAAATGTCTATAATTCTAGCCTCAAGAGGTTGAAGTAGGTGGACTGCAAATTCCAGGCTAACATGAGCAACTTAGAGAATCCCTGTCTTAAAAAAAAAAGGCATTAATGTGTAGCTCAATTGTAGAGCACTTGCCCAGCATGTACAAGGCCCTGGGTTCAGTTTCCAGCAATCTTCAGTTATGTGGGGTGTGAGGACAGCATCATGCTTTCAATGTTAATGAGCTCCTTCAGATTTAAACCCGCTCTAATAATTCATATAGCAAAAAAAAATGCTGGCTCCTCTTTTATTTCTAGCCTGATCCATGCCATCGGTTTTTCTGGGTGTCTGACCTCATGTGGTAGAGCTTCCACCTGCTCTGCTGATGGCATGGTCTTAGCAACCTGATTTTTCAAAGGGAGCTGCGGCAGCTCAGATTCCCACCTATGCTTAGTTCTGCTTATTAAGTGCTCTGTACACAGACAGAGGCGTGTGGATTACAGATGGCTGTGTCAGAGGCTCATCGTTGGCTTTAGGGAAAACACTGTGGTCATAATGCACAGAAGCAGTCATAGAGTCACCTTGTGGCATGAACAGCTGGCTTTCTCTAATGGCTGTGAGAAAAATAACCTTTAAAATGACACTAAGATGATAGCTACAAAGATTAAGATGGAGTCTCTGCATTTATTACAACGCCTGGCCCCCAGAGGAAGCCCTTGATAAATATGTGCTGAATATTTTTTCTAATTATTATTTGTATACATGAAGTAAATAGGTCGAGCAAAGGTACTGGATTTAGCTTCACCTTATTTTTCCTCCTTCTCTACATTCTTTTATTAAGAAAAGTGGTTCTCCAATGTGAAGATGCAGCAACAGTGAATACTATATTTCTTTACCTCGCAGTTGCCTACGAGATGGAAAAGTGTCTAGCTGTGTTCCCTGATGCCGCCCTTTGCCTTAGGATGAGAAAAGTTGCCTCTTGTGTTAGGGGGCCCTAAAGATTCTCGTCGTGCAGGTGATGGCCATAAACAGAACCCAAACCTTAGTGTATGGTATAATGTAGTTCTGAGTCCATGACTATGTG